>CM021109.1:169316208-169452103 GCA_007115665.2 Sequoiadendron giganteum
AAACCAAGCTCTCTAAATTGTATATCAAACTCTAGTTCAAAATATTTTAGATGAGGTTGCTCCCATAGCTCTCTTACTCACTTGACAAATCCTTGAAACTCTGCATTGATTTTATTTTTCCTTTCCCTCTCTTGTTTTTCTTCCTCAATTTCATCAAGATCATACATTGACCTTCTTTCCCCTCCTAAAGTTTGGACCACATCCATTACCTCCAAATAAAACTAGACATCCTTGGTCTTCTTGGTTCCCACGCCGTGATATGGTGATGCAAATTAAAATGAAGCAAATTAATCATCTTTCTTTCTCTTCCATGAAAACCAAGTTGTCTAAATGGTATATCAAACTCTAGTTCAAAATCTTTTAGATGAGGCTGCTCCCATAGCTCTCTTACTCACTTGACAAATCCTTGAAACTTTGCATTGATATTATTTTTCTTGTCCCTCTCTTGTTGTTCTTCCTCAATTTCATCAGGATCATACATTGAACTTCTTGCCCCTCCTAAATTTTGGACCACATCCATTACCTCCACATAAAACTGGACATCCTTGGTCTTCTTGGTTCCCATGCCATGATATGGTTATGCAAATGAAAGTGAAGCAAAGTAATCATCTCCTTCTCCATTGGCTAGAAGAATACATGCTTAATGTTTTGATACATGATATTAGATCTCTCTTCTTCTCTCATGGTTAGATACCCAAATCCATTATGGTGGCCCTCTAGAGTTCTAGTCATCTTTCTTCCTCTTCCACCAAATGCAAGCATGATCCACAAGTCTTCCAACCTAATTGCCTTTGTTTTTTAAAGTTGAATTTTCTCCTGAGTCACCAATGTAGCTCTCTCTGCCTTTTCAGACTCTTTCATTGCTACAAATCATCTATGCGATTTAATCATTTGTACCACATGGTTGATGTGCTTTGAATCCTTGGATCTAAAGGAAATTTCCTTAACATAAATACTGTCAGGGAATTTCAATGTTGGCATGTAGTTTCCATTAAATCCGGTACCTGGAACATTGAAAATTATCCTTATATAAGAATCCCCTCCATCTTGTTGGCTTGTTGGCTTGTAACCTCTTGATAGTTGGCTACATGAAAATGGAACCATGATTCCATATATGGGTACAAAAAGCACCATTTTTCCATATCAGTTTGAAGCATGAGCTCTCTAGAATGGGGATATCATCCATATTTTTGTAGGAAACCATCTCAATGAATGGCTTGGAAGAGCCATGTCCATCTCCTATACTAATGCTCCCTACAACAAATCTTCTTGCAGTATCCTCATTCTTTTTCCTTGCAAGTTATGCTTGGTATTGACGATGTTGCTCTTCTTTAGTCATCTCTTGATTATCATATTGTAAGGCTTCCTTGGAGATGTCTGATTCTCCTCCATTTACCTCAACCTTGGGTTTTTGTTTCATTTCCTCATCTTCATCATCATCGTTAAATGAGTATGCAACATCAGTGTATACTTTGGAGCTAACCCCAGTTGCATTTCCGGGCCCTTTATCCTTAACAACCATAGTGTTAGCAGGGAGCAATGAATAATTTTGTGTTTTGGGGTTACCAGTCTATAATTGCAAATTATGAAACCCGAGTGATACATTAAAAGCCATTCCAGCCTTCACAATTTTGTCATTTCTTGAATTCAAACTTAAACTAGACTCTCAAAATTCAATCCCTATTCCTATTCCTGTAGACTTTGTAAGATGAGGAAAAAGTTCAGGGCCATCTCTTTGAACTACCTCCATAGCTGAATTATATTAACATACATGAACATGCTATGATTATATACATGAAAAGGTTACTTAAAAATAGTATAATCAAAGTACAAAATATCCTGAAGAACTATTCATGGTTATATCGGCCCATTGGGGGAATGCCATAATTTGTTCCACCAATGTTTATCTGTTACGGCGATGTGTTTACTTTTGTTGAATATATCGGTATATCGAGGAGAGCATTTTAGGAGTCAGCCCGATAGGATATTGTTACTCTAATACTAGGTTGTGAGCTATATTCATCGAGTCATCAGCGAGGCTACGATGGGGGTTTTTTCGATGAAGCATTGTTAGGCCGATGGTATTGAATTCCGCTAGGAATGGGGGAAAGACTATGGGATTTCAATTTTATGGGTGCAATGGAGGCTATAATATGGATTTGGTCACACAAATTTCTATAATTTCTATTGATCATAAAATTAAAGTGCGGTGTATTTATGTGGTATATGGAAGGTAGGTGAGGTAGAGGCTAGTGGAAAATGCCAGATTTTTCTAGTCCCAACACCTTGAAACTCTACATTGATTTTATTTTTCCTGTCCCTCTCTTGTTGTTCTTCCTCAATTTCATCAGGATCATATATTGACCTTCTTGCCCCTCCTAAAGTTTTGACCACATCCATTACTTCCACATAAAACTGGACATCCTTGTTCTTCTTCGTTCCCATGCCATGATAAGGTTATGCAAGTGAAAATGAAGCAAAGTAATCATCTCCTTCTCCACTGGCTGGAAGAATGCATGATTAATGTTTTGATACATGATATCAACTCTCTCTTCTTCTCTCATGGTTGAATACTTAAATCCATTATGGTGGGCCTCCAGAGTTCTAGTCATCTTTCTTCCTCTTCCACCAAATTTTGGCCTAATCCACAAGTTTGCCACCCTAATTGCCTTTGTTTTTGAAAGCTGAAGTTTCTCTTGAGTCACCAATGTAGCTTTCTCTGCCTTTTCAGACTCTTTCATTGCTACAAATCGTCTGTGGTATTTAATCATTTGTACCACATCATTGATGTGCTTTGAATCCTTGGATCTAAAGAAAATTTCCTTAA
The DNA here is from genome assembly GCA_007115665.2 of Sequoiadendron giganteum. Classification (NCBI taxonomy): domain Eukaryota; kingdom Viridiplantae; phylum Streptophyta; class Pinopsida; order Cupressales; family Cupressaceae; genus Sequoiadendron; species Sequoiadendron giganteum. Next base: position 169,319,036 of record CM021109.1, read on the forward strand.
CATAAATACTGCTAGAGAATTTCAATGTTGGCATACAGTTGGCATTAAAGCTAGTACCTGGAACATTGAAAATTATCCTTATATGAGAATTCTCTCCATCTTTTTGGTTTGTAACACTCTTGATGGTGGATACATGAAATGGAACCATGATTCCATATATGGGTACCAGAACAACATCATTTTTTGTATCAACCTGAATCATGAACTCTCTAGAAATGAGAATATCTTCCACGTTTTTGTATGAAACCATCTCAATGGATGGCTTGGAAGAGCCATGTCCATCTCCTGTAGCAATGCCCCCTGCAGCCAATCTTCTCGTAGTCTCCTCATTATTTTGCAGAGGGTTGGCACTTAAGGTTATGTAATAGAATTTACAGTTGATAATTAAATTGTATAACAAATTTTTTTATGATCTTTACTAACGTTTATTAGAATTGTTGCATGTTTTACATCATTGGAATCACATATTAGTTATAACTTTTAAAAAAAATTATTATGGTATGTGCACTTTGATATGATGTAATATGATTATGGTTTCATCTCATATGTTTCAATATTAGATATATAACAGAAAAATAAATTATTGCATGAAATAAATAATAACTTTTCATTTTAAATGTTTTTTTTTGCAAAATACGGGTCTTCCAGAAGATCAAGATGATCCTCATCATGATATAGATCTAGAGAATATTGGTTCTACCGGTATAGATCACATGGCAGAGGATGATGATGGTGCAGATACGGAAGACACTAAGGCTGATGACAATGATGATGATCATGATCATGATGGTGATGATGATGATAGGGCAGTTGTTGGTAGTACCCAACAACATTCATGATCATATAGGTTGCATCGTGGATCATTGTTGGTATATCATTATGATGATCATGATTATGATAGTGGTGATGATGATGAGGCAGTTGTTGGTACTACCCAGTGACATTCATGATCATATAGACTACATCATGGATCATTGTTGATATATTGTTATGATGCCTCTTTTCATGGTCACTATCATATGTATCATTTTCATGGCCTGTAGTACCATATTATTGAGTTGTATCATATTGACATTTATCATTTTCCCTTATATCATTTGGACATGTATCATCTTGACTTGTATCAATTTGAGTTACATAATTTATCATTTTCACTTACATCATTTGTACATGTATCATTTTGACTTATGTCGACTGTTGGACATGTATCATTTTGGTAGTGATTTAACTAGCAAAAAAATAAAATAATTATCTTGTTATTTTTTTTGATAAGTAATTATCTTGTTATTTAATCATGAGTTAAATAATTAAATTACTTACTCTATAATCATATGAGTTATTTAAGAGGCATCATATATTTAACTAATTAAATTGAATTAAAACATATTAAATTAATAAATGGAAGCAAAACAAGAAGCATTTTTAAAAGAAAAAAAGAAAGCAACAATGGAAGCCAAACTAGAAACAAACCAAAAGCAAAATTGGTGGCAAAACCGAAAGCAATCCTGGAAGCAAAACTGGAAGCAAAACCGAGAGCAAAACAAGAAGCATTTTTTAGAAAAGGAAGCAATACAAGAAGCATTTTTTAGAAAAGGAAGCAATACAAGAAGCAATTTTAGAAGTAAAAAAGGAAGCAACAATGGAAGCCAAACTAGAAGCAAACCAAAAGAAATATTGGAAACAAAATTGGAAGAAAAACTGGAAGAAAACTTGGAAGCAAAACCGGAAGCAAAGCGGGAAGCAAAACTGGAAGGAAAATTGGAAGGAATGCAGGAAGCAAAACTGGAAGCAAAATTGGAAGAAAAACTAGAAGTAAAAATGGAAGCAAAACTAGAAGCCAAACTGGAAGCAAAACTGGAAGCAAAACTAGAAGCAAGACTGGGAGCAAAACTAGAAGCAAAAATGGGAGCAGACATGGAAGTAAAACCGAAAGCCAAATTGGGAACCAATTTAGGTGTTATTTCTGGCACTAAAGATGATGCTATTACTACGCCAATTTAGGTGTTATTTCTGGCACTATTTTCGTCACCATTTTCTAGCACTATTCCAAGCGCTAAAAAAGATGCTATTATTGGCACCAAATTTTCAGCGTAAAATCTGGTGCTAAAGTGGACGCTAAAGACGACACAAAATTCGGCGATGAAACGAGTTTGTGCTGAATTTTGAGTCATGAGATGGCTCCAAATGATGGACTCAAATGCACTAAAATCTGATGCAAAAGTCGACACTAATTTCCTATTGTGCTATTGTGATAGATAGGTTTTGTTGTTCAAATAGAAAAGCTTTATCTATATGTTATTGTGTGTGTAACAACCACATCAACAAAATTGGCACTAGAAGGAGGGATCGTCACCTCTATCTTAGGATAAGATGGATCATTAAAAAGTGGTTATTAGGTCTATATTTAGTAATATCGAGATAGAATTTCCAAAATCTTGTTGTGGAAGTAGAATGGATTCTAGGTTCCCTAGGTGCAATTAATCATGTGCAGAAGGGAAAAATAACCTTAATCTTTCTTTAGTGTAGAAAATCTTAAACAAGAAACTTTGCCCTAACAATTTGTTCACATTTGGGTTAACTGACAAGCGTAGGATCCATGGAACTGATGAACACAATGAAGTAAATTGTATAACCTTCTTAGTCAGAATGAATTTGTGGACAAGAAAATTGATTTTGTTAACCAAAGTCTTCACATATAAAAGGAGTAATATTTCCAATAAAGTTGAATCTAAAAAACATGAAGGGGCTAGGCTAAATATTGTTACACCTGCTCATCAATTAGATGAAGGAAAGTTTGGAATAAAAAGAAACCAGAACAAATATGAATGTTCACAACCTTTAAGTGAAGAAAATTTTGACCAATTCTTGTTACAACCGAAGTACCAAAATTTCTCTTTTATAACTCATGATTACATGCTAAATACACAAAGTGTATAATATGAATGAGTTGTAGTTAACATTTTATTAACTAATACTCTACTAAATGACAAATACAATGAAACTTTATAATTGAAACATATGATAAAAGCACAAAAGGACTATTTAATTGAAAATGCTCCAACTCTGAATTTTGAATGCATGTTATATGGCTATGAATTACACCATAATGTTGAAGAATCTGACAGATATGATCACACCAAAGAAGGCATTCAGGTTGTTTTTATCCACATTAGCAAAATAGTTGGAAAGAGTGCTTTCAATTTTGTAAAAAATTAGTGTAAAATTGATGAATTGAGGGTTAACACATATGCAAACCATGACAAGTTAATTAAAAAATATGTATATGAATTTAAGGGTAAATTTTCCAAACTCGAAACAAAAAGTGTCATTAGGTTACTTTGTGAAACTCAAACTTCTCTATTAATAAAAAAGACGAGAAGAATAGTTAGGATCTTTCAACTTGTAACTATTTAGTTTAGGATTAACTCAGATTTGTGTGCACTTTTAAATTGGAGTGTTCCTCTTTGAACTTAGATTTTGTTGTTTCAAAACCAAAGGGTACTCTCTCATAAATTCAAAATCTTAAAATTCACACTCTTTACCCATGGAATCAAAATTATTGCATAAGAAAGTAGAAGAGAAAAGCGAGATTGAACACTTCAAAATTTATCATTAATCATATTTATAGTATATATATTTTATATTAAGGATGATAGTGAAAGGTCATACGTCAGCTTCCAAATTCGATAAAGTAAAAAGATAAGTTCCCTAGTAATAAATTGTTAATCAATTTGTTGAGCTTCATCAACAAGAAGTTGATACCCTAGTCCCATTTTGTGCATGTGGTCTACTAAAATCACATTGGAAAGGAAGCATAAGACCCACAACCCCTTCATTGAGATAGAAAGCGATCTCTCAAGGAGCTGGTAAGCCCACTTCAAGTTAGGTTGCTACCATAATATAATCTAAATTACCTAAATAATTTGGTCTTACCACTAAAGTAACCAAAGAAAACACCCCTTCTCACAAAATCCCAATGTCTAAAAGAGAAGCAAGAAAATGAGAGGAAATGTCTGAATTTACTCGATATCTCTTTCCTCTATCCATGAAGTGTCCCAAAGTCTAGCGTGTCCTTAGGAAGAACACTTTTCACAACCTTTGGCTAGTAATTATGCCAAGAATAGCAAACCGTCTCCTTGGACTCTTAAGGCAAACTGATGTCCATGTTTGAAGAATTGCAGTAGCAAAACGTTAAAGGATAGTCTACTCGAGTCATCTCAAAGGTGAATTTATAGAATTTAGGAGGCCAAGATGCATTAGTGTAAGATGAAAGGGAAGTACTAACACATTAAATGGTGAATATTTTGCAAAAAAATTGGGTGTAATATACAATGTCAAGTGCTTTGCATTTTAGTGCAATTGAAATTAATTAAATAAAGCCTTTCCCAAAATTCAAGTATGCCTAGTATGATTAGATAAGGGTATGCGTGTGAAATAATAATATTTCTCCCAAAAATTGTACCTATGACGATTAATTCTTTGATCAAGAATAAGGGATTTCATAAACTAATCCAGGTGTGTATCCCAAGATTGTGTTTAATAAATGAACAAAGAGAATAGAGTTGATCCCAAGAGGATAAAACTCAATAATTAATGTTGCAAGTACGTGTGTGAAGTAATTAGGGGTTAATAACAATGATTAAATGAAAATTTTGGTGGCTCGTGGATTGGTTTATGCATAGGTAGAGGGATATGAAGTGATTTGACAAGGGTTTTGACCTAGAGAAAATAGAATCAACTATCAATTAATGAGTTAAGCAATTCTTGGTGAATTAATTTTGGAGGCTCAATTAAGGTTGGTTCTTTAAAGGGTATTGTTTAGTGTGGGTAAAAGGAAGATAAGTGCCTAATGGGGTAGTGATTAATGAAAGGGGATTTCTAAAGTATTTAAAATTTAATAATGTGCTAAACTATCAAGTTCAATTTTTTTACATTTATTTTCTTCATGTTTATTTTGGAATTCTATAAATGAGTATGGCTTATATAAAATTTCGTGAGGAATTATACATTTCAGGAATTAATGAAATCTTTGGGAATTTGTGAAAGGTATGGATATTTATATTGAGTAAAAAATATAAAGGTTTTCCTTTGCTATCACTATAATTCCCACCTTGATAGAAGGCTTCAATAACATCAAGTTGAAAAAGAGCTTCAAAGTGTACTGTTGAAAATATCACCCTTAACAATTTCACATTATGTTTGCTCCCCCTAAGTTAATGGACCTAATTAAGTCCCTAATTTTATAAATTATGCATTCCAAGGCCTATTTTTACCATTTTCAAAGGATTGCAAGCATTAAATAAATGCAAACAATTAATGGTTTGATCCTGACACTGAAAGTCCTAGAAGATAAGACCAGGACCCATATTCCCATGGGCGAATGGGTCCCCCTATCTTGCCAAGGACCAATTTTTAATATGTTGTTGGCAAAATTTTAACATTCAAATTTCAAATTTCAAGTGTCAACTTTTTGGATCTAATTTTTGGGAAACTAGCTCACAATTGTATATAAATACCTAGTTATTTTATCATTTAAAAAAAGAAAGGATCACTAATTACACTATTGAGAAAATACTATTGTCGAGAGCAAGTCAAGAGCAACATTTCATAACTTTATTGCAACAAGTCAAGTTCCAACATCATGTCAAATTCTATGTGTGTTCATGTTATCATTGTTTTGTGAAGGCTAACCCTTGTTGTATGTCTCCAAAGCATTCAAGCAATTTAATCAAGAAATATCCAAATCCTTGAAGTGATGTGCATGACTTCAGTCCTTCAAGGAAGCCATTGATGGGTGATGAGTTGCAACACTTTATGATTTCATCATTCCTTTCCTTTCAATTATCATTTATCATTGACATTGTCATTGTGGAAGTGGAAACACTAACATGAGGTTTGACCAAGGTAAGCCCCTAAAATAGCACAAAATTTATTCTCTTTGAATGTACAAATTATATGTTTGAAGAGGATTGAGGAAGGATTAAAGACAAGTTGTCCATTGTTGCATTCAAATCCCTAAAAGTTGTCAAGCCATGAAAACTTGCTTATAGAATTATCTAATGACATTTTGACAACTCTGCAACTGGGAAACAGAAGGTCGGATCTAACATTAGAAAACTAAAAAATCAATTTCAGGACCCCATATTAGGGACCCATACACCCCTAGGTGTCTGAGTCCTCCTCTGCATGTCAGATCCAACATTTTATGACAAGTTCACAATCTCCGATACTTCTCAGATTTGCTTGCAATTTCCTATTTCAATCTGTGTGCTTTTGAAATATTACATTTATCATATTAGGTCATATACCTTAATTAGGTTAATCATTCCAAATAATTTCCAATCCAATTTCAAGTCCCCAAGAAGGGAGATCCAAGTCTAATTGGCTCACCTTCGTGGTTGAAGGTCAATATTTTCATTTTGTTGATCTCCATTATTAACGAAACTGAAAAAAGGGAAACTAATTGACCCTAAGGTTTACACATTTGAACATTAGGGCCCCCCTTCCCCTTTTCCTATGTTTCACAAAGAAATATCAAAAGAAAAAAGAAAATAAAAAAATCAACTCTCTGGATCATCCAAATATCTCTACCAAGTCTATGGACACCTACTTGGAAGTAGAGCTATGTTTAGGGGAATTATAAATATAACCTTACTAATTATATGGACACTTAACTAGTGGCAAGGCTCTTCCAAGGTTGGATTAAAAGGTTAAACCAAAATATGTAGCTCAATATAGATATCTAGACATTTTCGGTTGATCCTCAAAGAAAAGAGAATTAATCAAAGCCTACACTTATATTCCTTGAGATATTTTATATTCTTCATGTTAATTGAGATGTTGAAATAAGCCAAAAAAATAAATCTTGGAAGAATCGGGGGCTTTGGTGTAGTATATTATTGAATTTTAATTTCTTTAATTCTTCTTTGTGTTGGTTTCTAATTGTTCTGTGGTCTCACAACATGCCCCATGATACTTAAAATAACATCCAAGGACCCATAAGTTCACAAGCTCGAGAGCATGAGATTAAAAGAGAAATGATACTACAATGTTGGGTGGAAGATAAGATTTTAAATAGGAAATATTTCAAATAAATTACCTACATCGGGACTAAGTGTGTAAACCTTCACAGTCGGAGGTAAGCAACAAATAACTTGGGCGGGTTTTTCATGAGAGTGCAAACCCAAAAGGGGGTTTAGGTGGACTAATAAGAGTAAGTAATAATTCTATGTCTTAGCAAGTCAAAGTGGGAGTTTTGGTTCTATGTGTTAAATTTTGAAGGAGTTGAGCAAGTTATTCGAAATAGGTGTTGGTTAATAATACTTCCAGATAATCGAATAATCGAATAATTGGCTTATTGGGATTTTGAAAGAAATTTTTAACATAGGAAACTCCCTATATCTACCTATAGCATCAATAATCCCCAAAATTCCTTGCAAAAGGAGTTCCCAAAAGTTGTCAAAAGGTCAAAAACTCGAAAAAGGCTAAGTAATATGAAAGTATGGTCATAAACATGCTTTGGAAATAATTAAGGTGGCTAGGCATATGATTTGATAATAATTTATTTTGGTAAAGTAATTGAATGCATGGTATTTCACTTTCTTGAAAAAAGGTTTTCATTGATGTCAAAGGAGATATGGTCAGAGGTGGCACTATCTTTTTTGGAGATTAGTGAGAATTAAATGAAGTTGTACTATCATACCTATATGTGTTGGTAATTGTATTGTCATATCATTTTGAGTTGTAGAAGTATATATTTCTAGCTATATTACATCTATTCATAGTATCAAAGGTGATCCAAAATGTTTTAGGGTAGAGATATTTCTTTGGCAATAAAATTATGTTTAGAAGGCATGTTTGGCTTTGTGGTTTAAATGGAGAGTATGTCTACACATATTCTAGCATATTCCAATATGTTTATAGGATATGTTTAGCATACAAGAATATTGAAATGACATAAGGATATTTGTGCTTATTTTTTAACCTATTGGTGTTTGTGAACTATGTGTTAACAGCTAGTAGTGTGTGGTGTTAAGATAGGACCTAGTTAAGGTTGTTGTGGAAGTGCACAACATCATATTTTTCTAGCAGTAACAAATTTTATTTTGGACCGACCTGTTACATGTTTCATGAAATTTTAATTTAGGTCCACCTTATGTCATCCTGGTTATTTGTGAACCCCTAGCCAACATGGAGTATTTTTTTATGTGACATCTTGTATATAATCATCTGTTGCATGGATGCACAGTAAAAAAAAGTATAATTGAAGAAGGCAGACAATGGATATACAAGGAGATGATTGTGTGAGCATGTGTTTACAATACACCAATATCAGAATATATTAAGAAGTGTAGTAGAGTGTCTAAATCAAGTTCAAACTGTTTGTAAGCTGTATAATCAACAATGTAAGTCTGCAAGCTTTATCTTTGTAATTTTTGTAGGACTGGTGTTCTACTCATTGATCTAGTTCTTAGATCATTGTATTGGGAATTGGTGTCTCATGTAGGTTGGTACCTACAAATAATTTTGGGGATTAGTGTCTCTAATAGGTTGGTTCCTACTTCATATTGTACAGTTCACTTGTTATATTCCTACATAATGAAGTTGGATTTGGATAGTAGATCCAAGCAACTATTCTCATTGTGGTTTTTCCCGTCTTGGGTTTCCATGTATATTTGGTTTTCTCTTGTGTGGATGTATGTGCTCATGAAAAGTGCTTGATTAGTAGTACTGAAGATTCAAGTTTCATTTTTAGATAAAAGTGTTGAAGTTAAGAGTTTTGAATTGATTTTATCTATAGATTCACCCCCCTCTCAGTAGATTGTGTACCCTTCACACTTGTGGGATATTTTTTTGTGATATAGGTAGGTAAAAGGTGATGGAATGCGGAAGAAAATTTGAGTGTTAGAAGGATTTAATTTTTCCAAAAAATTAATGTATGACATAACTAAATGGGGTTTGATGCTAATTCTGGAAGCAAACCTTTTTCCTGATCGAGTAGTGGAACTTGTTGCCAATTCTAGTAGCAGGTATTTTTCCCAATACTAGAAGCATGAACATGATGTGAGAATTTTGAAGTTTGCTATCATCGAGGATTCCCAATATTTTTTACTTGAATTTTGTAGGATTCAAAGCATTGTCTACATGGACTAATAAGATGGAGCACTATTGTGGTCTTCCTCTCCAATTTTTTCACCTTACACCCCATGTATAGAAAAATATCTTTGTGCCATGTGTCTTATGACTATTGACTTGTTTTCTCTCCAACCATGTGCTATTTTGTAATCAAATCATGTCTTGTGTTCTACAAAAGGCAACAAGTTGCTCTTTTATAAGAATCGCAATTTGTTGATACAATAGAACATAAATTGGAATTTCACCAATTTCTATTTTATTTCATGTTTTATGCTCAGTTCTAGACTAAAGACTTGTATGTACTATTAATATTTTATAATTTTGAAGCAAAGAAAAGGTCATATACAATTGTATATCATGTGTGACTATTTACTGCTCATTTGATTGATATAATCAACTTTTTGTGTCATTTTTGGGTGTATTTTGTACTTATATCAATGGTGAATAGTGCTCTTTCTTTAAACTCTTGCACTATGTTATATGAAGCTGTGAAGCAATCTGGTGTAATATGAAATAGTTAATTATTTGGTTTATAAATTTCCCAATGCATACATGTGTAATAACTAGGAGCCGCTTAAATTTCTTAGGATTTATTTATCTTAATCTTTGATCTTATTATTGTTTTCCTTTTGAAATGATTTGAATTAGTAAAAGCTTAGAAGTGATGCATGTATTATTTTTAGGATTCTTACATCACTTGAATTGTCTAAGTGAAAGCATACCAACAGGCCCCTTATGTTTAACAACAATTGCACAATGAACCCTGAGTGAACCTAGTGCTTCAACATCTAACATTCTTGAGCCTTGGGATATCCAAAATTTCCTTAACTCAGAAATTTGGTGTTTCTTTCAAGATAGATAGGATCTATTTTTTTGAATAGAAAAGCTTTATATGCATGTTGTTGTGTGTGTAACAACCACATCAACAATTACTAGATTCCATGGGTTCGATACCTTCAAACACCATGATGACACTCCCTAACTAGCTCTCTAGCATCTTACCCTAGTGTCTTGTGTGTGTGGTTAGCTATTGGTGAGTTGGACCAATAGTGATCCTCATGGTACTCTCGTATTGAGTTACCCTATGATGTTAATATATTATGGCATTGGTGAGTTGGCCCAATGTGGTTTGTGATGTGAAATTAGTGATTATTCCCAATGTGGATTGTGTTATGTTATGGTGTTTATACCAATGATGGCATATATTGGATCTATTATGTGATTTGGATGATTGAGTGCTTATATGATGTTTATTGGAGTGTATGCTTCATGTATGGTGTGTGTGTAAGCCTTATCCCCATGTGTTTTGTGTCTGTTGTGTTTTTGGCCCTTGTGACTATCTCCTAGTAAGCTAGGAGTGGATCTTTTTGATTCCACAAGGTTGGGTGGTGTGACCATCATTGAAAACCTAAGGTTCGTGGGTTGAGGAATGACATAGAATCATGTAATTTCAAGTTTAATTTATGTTGATAGATGTATTTCATTTATTTATGTTGTTATATATTGATTTGAAACCTTTAAAAGATAATTTGTGAATCATAAATGAAAAGAACATTTGGTTTGTGTTATGTGTCTCGATGTTGGTTTCAAGAATGAAATATTATCATTTATTCTCATGATGATGTTTAAATGTTAATTAAAATATAGGAACATTTATTTTGGTGCTTAAAATGAACCTAATTATGCAAATTCGCAGATGGGCAGCCTAGTCCTGTACCTAGGGGGGCCTATCATGCACCTAATTAAACGTAGGACCTTAGAAATTATCCTAACACTATTTTGGTAGTCTGGTGGAAGTAGGGGTGGCTTGGTTTAATAGGCCTAAAATCCAAAAACTCAAAATTATTCCTAAGGTTGTTGGGGCAACCTAGTCTTATGTAGGGGCAACCTCATTCCCGTAAAAAAACCAAAGAGTGAATCCCTCTCAAAAACTAATAGGTGAGATTTATCTAAGCCCTTTGACCTTTTCAAATATTTTTTATGACTTACACTTTTCCTATTCTTTCTATTTTGGTCGTCTAAAACCTTGAAACCTAGTCAAAAAAATTCTCTCTCAACTTGAGCTTTCCTTTTCTTTGAGACTCTTTTTGGGAAAAAATTGTATATGAAAGGTGTTCACCATAGTATTGGGGTTCTATTAGTGTTTTAACCTAGTTCTCAAGTGTCATCGTTGAGGATTTATATCATCTCTTGTATCATTTTGCATGCAACCTCTCAATATGATCGGTTGTCAAACCTAAGGTTATGGAGATGATTCTTCTATTCTTTTGAAGTCTTTTGAAGGTTATAAGACTTCATGGATTATCTTGTTAGTGTCCTTAAAAATCCTCATAGGTCATTGGGTGTTGTGGAGTAGTTTCTTCCCTTGGGTGATGTCACTTTGTGACCTGGGATGTCTTGGGAAGCGTGAAGATGTTTAGAAGTGTCTTATTATCATTTCATCTTGTGGTGAGTTGTGCCTCTTGGGTATGAAACCTCTTATGAAGGTTTTCCTTTGTGTTTAGAGTGCTTTAGTGTGTCTAGATGTGGATTGATGGTTGAGGAATCCCTCATCCTATCCTAGAGTGGTGTTGTAAGAGAACACTATCATGGTCTAGTAAACTATCATTGTGTAGGTGTTGTCCTCTCTCTCACCCTTTCATTTGTTCATTGTGGTGGATTTATCCTATGATTGAGGATTTTTTGCAAGATTAGATGGTTAGCAACACATGCATGCAATATTAATTAAATCCATAATATCAATAGAATGCACAGGAGAAAACAAAGAAAGGAAATGAATTGAAAGAAGCTCACCAATCCCTTCTTCCTCCATGGTTCACTTCCATTGCACCTTCTAGCATGTTGTGATGATAAGTGTGCCCTCAGATCTTGATGGGAAACTCTATTATGCAGCCTAGCCCTAAGCACAGTTTTGAAGGATTTCTATATACTATGCAATAGAAAATAAATTCTAAATGCAAGTAATCAAAATGACAATACTAGAATGCAAGAGATATTAAAATTAAACAAGAACTCCAAAATATTAAGAAATTCAAGATTGTTGAAATGAGAACAAAATTGACATTTTATAGAAAATGCAATTTTGAATGGATGGATGAGATGAGAGATTGAGTAAATGCCCTAGAATCAATGGTCAATATTCAAAATGGAAACTCTCAATTAGGGTTAGGGCAAAATTCCCAAATGAGTGCACAAGATTTAATTTAAGAAATTAAATCAAGGATGGAGAATGAACGTGATAGTGAGATGAAAATTAGTAAAAATCAAAAGATAAGAAGATGAGATTTAGAAAATTAAAAAATTTAGCAATTACTTGATTTGTAGAAGAATATTTCCATTTTCAATTAAAATTAATTCAAAATGTGGATTTAATGAGATAGTAAATAATTGATTTAAGATTATTTACTAAAAGAAGAATCAGTTAACTATGTGAAGTCGTTTTTAAATAAATTATTTTATTTAAAAAGAGGGAAATGTCAAATAAGGCAATTAAATAATTAGGAATAATTATTTAATTTAGAAGAGGTAGTTAATTAATTAAATAAACTAATAAATCTATTTAATTAAAAGAGGATTTGGTCATTAGTGACATATTAAATAAATAAATTTAAATATATTTATTTAATAATCAAGAGGACATTAATGACAAAGATTAATTAAATAAATTAAAAAATTTATTTAATTATGAGCAGGCTTTGATAATTAGTGACACATTAAATAAATAAATAAGATCTATTTATTTAATAATCATGAAGAATAAAAAGTAATGAATTAATTAAATAATTATGAATTTTATAATTAATAGTTGAATGTGGGTTAGAAACATAATTAGAATGTCGTTATTATGCTAGGACGAAAAGTGGTAAAATAGTGTTTGCAAACCTAGGTCATTTTTATGTGTCTACATTTTCCCCTCTTTGTCATAATGCAGTCTATCACGTTATGACAAAGAAAACAAGTCCAAAATATGCCCCAGCAAAGGTACAGAGTGCCTATGCCCCCCTCAGGAAAATTTTTGAATTTTGGCCCAGGGTCAAAAAAAATTGGAAAGTGTCCCGATTAATCAATTTAATGATCAGAGAAATAATGGCGTGATTAGCGTCAAAAACAGAGGATGCTTAGCTAGTCAAAATTTCGGACAAAGGTTGTCAAAAGAGCCTTCAGTACAAACTTATGAGGTCAAACCCTAATTTTCAACCTATAAATAGGCTGAAAAAGCCAAACCAAGTGTCATTTTCACATTTGCTAATTCGAATTTCCAGAGGTCAGAGCTCAAAAAGATGATGGTGATTCCCTCGACAGACCATTGTGGCTACTGTGTGTAGACATTCTGATGACCTGAGGGTGCAGAGGGATCGGTAAGTACCCTATACAACATTTAATTTTTTCTATTCTCATGCATTTAATAGGGTTAAGGGAGGGGAAACAGATGTGTCGTGATGCAATTGTCATCGCGTAAGCCACAAATGCCTTCGTGTTGAACGCATTTGTTTGCATCATGACACAAGTGCAATGGGTAAGCAGGTTAATTACTAAAAATGCACAATTGCGAAGGCGAACAACACAAGTGTTGAAATGCAACGCATATGCTTGTTTCCACGACGCAATTGCAAAGTTGCAACGCAAATGCCAGGCCCAACGACACAATTGCAATGGAAAGACGCAATCACTTTCTAGAACGATGCAATCATTGTGAGGGCACTAAATTTCTATATGGAATGACACAATTGTTGTGAGGGCACGCAACTGCTAGATGGAAAGATGCATTCGCCATATTGTGATGCAACTATGAGATGTTGAGCCGCATGTGACATATCGTGACGCAATTGCAGTCAGCGCGACGCAATTGCAATTGACCATGGTTGACCAGGGTTGACCTTGTATAAACTCTTGTTTTAGATGCATGCTTGGTTTCTCAGATAGTAATAATTGCCATTGTGTTGGCCCATGTGTGCTAATTCTTGTTTCTGCATGTATAGAGACGATTAGTGCCCATATACACACGGGAGTTCAGACCAGCCACCTACGCCTTTAGAGATCGATTGAGCGACAGGGAGAGACAACGGTTGATGCGACTGGGATTGTATTATTTCACCTATATTTCCATTATTCGGGCAAACAGGGGCTTTTTGAAAACACTTTGTGAGAGGTGGCATTCAGAGACCTGCTCATTTCAGCTTCCTACAAGAGAGGCCACAGTTACCTTGGAGGATGTTTATCACATTCTATGCATCTTGATCAGTGGAGAGGGTGGAATACGATCCACACCGAGGGTGACAGGCCCTAGTAGAGATGTACGAGGATGCCAGTGGTGGCGGTCTAGGCATTCATGGGTACGAGATCAGATGGGATGTTGTGGTCGATCAGTTTCCACGGTGGGATGCCATGTTGATGACACTGATTGCTGGAGTGTTGATGTCGGATAGTCATGGCCACAAATTTCCCATTGGATGGGAAGAGGTACTAGTGCACATGCACGGTCAGAGGATAGTTTTTTCCGGGGGGCCTTGCCTATTAGCCATGTTATATCATCAACTTCATGAGGTATTTTATCATGAGGGACAAAGTATCAACTATGGGACCACATTACTGATTGATCTGGGCATGGGAGCACATTTCAGTTTTTAGACCACCAGTGTAGATTTAGCAGTTGGGTGATGGTATGCCCTATGTGTACCTTTATGCGGGTTTAGTTAGCTAGACTCGTGTGGGAGATACCGGCTACTGGCATCATCGGATTGACACCTTGATTAGTTTTGTCTAGAGGCCCTATAGAGATTGTGCCCAGTGGCCCAATGAGGATGGCCATTTGTCATTGTGCAAACAATTTCGATATTTGATTGGACGCACAGTGTAGAGCCATCGGATTATAGAGATGTACCTTCCCTAGTGGGTACTATGACAGTTTGAGGAGCAGCAGGATGTGCCCGTAGGTACAAAAGAGTATGCACGATCTTCTAGGGAGACCATATGGGGGTCGTCGATAGCAATGACAGTAGTTGAGGAGTAGACAGACAGCTTGGTTGCATAGCAGTGGTTATGGAGGGGAGGTCCAATAGATGTAGGGACATTTGCTGATTTTTACGCCTAGTGGTAGATTCATAAGCTTATTCCGTTGACAGATCCAGATGGTCCGGCTCCCATAGATCAGAGATCAGTCATCCCACGCGTATGGAGGGGAGGCTAGGGTGGCAGAGATGGTAGGGGGCAGAGGGAGAGATGGAGGCAAAGATGGTAGGGGGGGAGGGAGAGATGGAGATCGAGGAGATGGAGGCAAAGGTGGGGGAGATGGTGGGGGTGGCAGAGGTGGAGATGATGGCAAAGATGGGAGGGGTGCGAAGAGGAGGAGGGATGACGAAGGTCGGAGGCAGCCTAGGAGAGTCAGGAGGAGAGTGGGTGGCGCACCATTGTCACCCATACAGGAGGAGGGTGAGGAGAGAGAGAAGCTAGATGGGTAGGAGGTAGAGGTGGGAGCGAAGGAGGTGGTCAGGGGTGGAGAGGAGGTGGTGGCGAGAGCAAAGGGAGAGATGCCAATGAAGGAGGTGGAGGAAAGGGCAGAGGGAGAGATGCTAGCGGAGGATGATCCATTTTCCAAGCATCATCCTCTTGATGTTGACATGGAGGAGGTCTGAGGAAAGGAGGAGAGGGAGGAGGAGAGGGAGGAGGAGGAGGAGGATGAGGAGGAGGATGAGGCTGATTAGAGATTGTGAGAGTGGACGATCATTGGAGATGAGGAGGGGGACAAGTCACCGATTTTTCCCGCATATGCCACTATTGATCAGAGGATCATAGATCTTCAGAGCAGACTTGATGCGGCCTTGGTAGTGGAGTTAGAGGTTACCAAGGTGGAGAGACATTAGGTCGTTATCCACCGGCAAGAGGTAGACAGATGGGTCACTGAGTTTGCGGAGTTATGTGCCGAACCGACAGGGGATATGGCTAGGGAGCTGGCCAGGATGGCCGAGAGCAGGGGTCAATATAGGTTGCTTTATGAGTAGTTTTTTCCACCAGAGAGATGGGACCCAAGATTGTCTTGGTCATACAACAAGACAGGCAGTGACACCCGGACCCACAATAGCAGCACGTCACACAGTGGCAGTCATACCAGTGCTAGGGGATCTAGTTCATCAAGGAAGACATCAAGTCACAGGTCACACAGTTCCCATAGGCATTCATCAAGCCATAGCCATAGGTCAAATCATGGGCATAGATCAGTGTCATCAGGACACTAGGCAGAGTAGTTCCAACCTCCTGTTACTGATCCCTGGGGATCCCATAGTCAGACTCCAGACACCACTCCCATCCAGGTCACCTTTCACGTGGTTAGTCAGTCACAAACACCTCATGATTCACCTCCACGGGACGGAGGAGGCACATCCTAGGACTTGTATTCTAATATCTATATTAGACACTTGCATATATTGATATTTGAGCCTGCGAGCTCCATTTTTGGGATATCCCATGACTCTATCCTATGACATTACATTTTTGTGAGATTATATATATGCGATGCAGTTTTTGATGTGGCCTATATGATTCTATGTGTTATGGTATTCTATGCTTTGAGATGGTATGTGATGCTTTTATGATGCTATGAGATGTATGGATATCATGTTTTATGTTTGTGAATGCAATTATGGATGTGGTTATGTATATATGCATTGTGTAATGTGATTCTTATATGTTAATGCAAATAATATATATGATGCCTATATGTTGATGCAAATGATGGTTTTATGATGTGAGATGGATGGATGTAAATGATAGTGTTTATGAAAATGTGAATTATGGTATTTGATTTATGCAGATGTGAAATGTGAATATGAAATACGTGTATGATCATGTATGCAGCATTGTTTTTTGTTGTATGTCACAGGATATCATCAAAGGACAAGAGAAGAGAAGACAAAGACTGATGTTAGTGCGAAGAAAGCTATGCACATTAGTGCTGAAACAAAAAATCCTTCAAAACTTTGCTATAGTGCTATCCTAGTTGTTGCTCTTAATCATCATTGGGCGAAAATGTCATGATGGCTGAAAAACACTATGATATGACATAGATCGATAGTGTGCAAGGTCGAACCATCATGTAGATCAATAGTCATAGACAAGGATGATCATGACTCATACAAGGAACATAATTGCCCCTAGTCACTCCGTCATGACCAACTGCCAGAAAAACCAGACCAATCATGAGACATCATTGCTCCTCTAAATCCTGATATTAGGACATCCTTGAGAAACTAGCCACATGATAGTAAAAAACAGACAGGAAAAATCATCGTATTATGTCATTGCTTCTCTAAATCCTGAAGTTAGGACATCCTTGAGAAACTAGTAGCAGGGTGATCATAAAAGGAAAAGGATGATCATCATGATATGTCATGGCTCCTATGAAGTAAGGAACTAATATCATGATAACCATCAAAAAGACAAATAAATTTTGTCAAGTGTTTGCCAAATGTTTTTATGTCAAGTGTTGCCAAATGTCGAGCGATATCAAATTCAGGAAGGACACATCCTGAATGATGTTGATATCTAGGAGATCGATTCTCAGAGTTAGGAGAATCCATCAAAATGCCAGATGATGAGGACAATTCTTAGGAACGACACATCCAAAAGCATAAATAAATGACGAGAGTTTCTCTTCAGAAGGACACATCTGAAGAAGAACCCAAAAAATTTCCAGGTTGAATTGTCTTGATAGAATTTGATTACATGTCATCACTGACATGTTGAGTTGACCGAAATTGCTGATGAAACAGATTGTTGATAGACTGCTTGCCCAGGATTGATGGAAGATTTGCTTGATTTGAAGATAGTTGGACGTGTGTGAAAATGTTGTGCCATGAACCCTAATAGATTGACCTAGTGTGGCCTCGGGGGCTCATCCATTGATGGCCTTTCCTACGTCGTGCACTCAGAGACCTCATAGTTTGACATGACCAATGACCTTGTCCAAAGGATAGAATTTTGAATCATGATTTTATTTTGACAAACCTAGAAAGAATGACCTAATGTCTCGAGGATTCAAAGATGAATCTTGCCTACGTAGAAAATGCATAGAGACAACGTAGTTTGGACGTGGACAAAAGATTGATTGACGTGACTGATTGGATTGACAAGATAGATATTGAATTGGACTCTATTTTTGGGACTTTGACATTGATTTGGATGTTTTTTGTATTTTCTCAAGACATTTTCCAATTTTTAGGTCTTTTTTCAGGACTTTTTCATATTTTTAGGACTTTTTCCAAGACTTTTTCAGATTTTTAGGACTTTTTTCAGGACTTTTTAAGGATGTGAGATCATGTGCGACACCCACTACAGTTACACGATAAAATTCTTGCCCCCAGACAGATTAGGGATTACCCGGGTCAAATGATATGGAAATAGATAGACACGGGGCAAAAGGCAAGGATATGCAAGGGGTGATGTCAACCAAATGCTAACCATGGCCAGAATTGATAGGACTTAGGATGAAGGTCATGAATGTGCTAGGCCTTTGTGATTATGGAAAGTGGATAAGGGTCAATTAGAGTAATAGTAGATGGTGAAGCAATGATCGACTACCCATGGAACCTGTTTGCCAGGTTTTCACCATGGTACTTATCCAAAGTGCCTATTTTCTAGGTTTTCACTATTGGACGATTTCATTTATTTTTACTATTTTTTCCATTTTTTGATTTTTTTTTTGTCACCAAAACGCTTGTTTTCCAAGTTTTCATCAAGGGACTATTTTTTTCTTTTATTTTTCAATTTTTTATATTTTTAGGTTTTTAGCCAAGCTCTCTAATGCTATGTGTAGAACTTTTGCAGATGTAGGTTGTTGATGGGTTCTGTCAACTATTCTCCATCAGGGCCAATTGATATGCTCCAAAACTGAAAGTTGTAGTAATAATATAAGGACCAAGCCATTTAGGCTCAAACTTTCCAAGCTTTTCACGGTCGGCCTGATTTCTTGGATTCTGCATGAGGACCAAGTCACCGATTTCAAATTTTCTCACCATCACTCTTTTGTTATAGCTCCGACAGAGACGATTTTGATATGCCTGCAAGTGATTCAAGGCATTTTTTCATCTTTCTTGTAACATTTCTAGCTCATGTAGGCAAGACTGTCTGTACTCTTCATCATCAATCATTTCTTTTTAAGGAGACTCGTAGAGAAGGAATTTTGATCTCGATGGGCAATATGGCCTCAAATCCGTAGACCAGGGAAAATGGAGTGGCTCCAGTGGGTGTACGAATACTGGTACGGTAGGCCCATAAGGTAGGATTAAGTTGTAGGTGCCAATCTCAGCCAGCATCATTGACCGTCTTCTTAAGAATGTGAAGAATTATTTTATTTGACGCCTCATTAGAGTCAGTTTCAATAAGGGATCATTTTCTTGTCTCGACACTTTCTAGAGCTGTTATGTCCTCACTTGATAGTTCATAGGTACATTGATCGTCATTTCTGAGTTGGTCAAACCCTAACCCTATGTACCTTGGTCTTGTAGAAATGATAGCAGGTTCCCTCCTTTCATTGTTGGCCTTTCCAAGACCACTTGTGCCATCAAAACCTAGTGCCTTGCATATATCATAGCCTTTTCCATAGAGATGCACTGGTAGTGGAGGTAACTCTTTTGGGTCTTTGTGGATCCAGTTAGCTATGTCGATGATGACTTCATTGCTCATATCCCCCCATAGTGTGAAAACCCTTTTTGGTGGAACCTTGAAAGTTGTTTTGGGCTCAACCACGAAACATGGTCTACCATAGACTTTAGGAGGCTTAGGTATTGTGGTGATACAGTAAGTCATATTCAATTTGAATTCTCCATAACAAAGGTCCTAGATCTGAAGGTCTTTACTTGGTATGGAGGTTGAGGAAGATAGTGTGGCAGAAGTTGATGGAATGGATGATTTGGTGAGCGTCAATGGGTCAATATATTTGGAAGAGGTGGAAGTTGAGGCTTCTCGATTGATGGGTACCTGGTGATCAGTGATGTTTCATAGATTGGTACAACATTCCAATGGATCAGGATCTCCCAGGATAGTGATTTTAGTACCATCAAAAGGGAATTTCAAGCATTGGTGGTATGTGGAAGGAATGGCCTTTAGAGCATGAATCCAGGGGCAACCAAGTAAGATATTGTAATGTATGTCACAATCCAGGACTTGGCATGTTGTATCTATAATAACTGGTCCCACCCGAATTGGAATTGTGATGACGTCTTTAGAAGCACGTTCTTCATCATCATATGCCTTGATGACAATGCTCTTGGTAGCATCCTGTAATGTAGGATTTCTGCAAAATAGATTATTAGTCTAATAATGCATGCATATATTAAATAAAATCCAACAAACAATGAAATACATTAGAGATAAAATGATAAAATGAATGAAACTAGAACAGTCTCATGCAATCTTCTCTCCTCCATGATTCATTTCCATTGTACCTCTTTAAGCTTGTTGTGATAATGGATGCCCTTAGATTTGTGAGCAAACTCTATATGCCTAGTCCTAAACAAATCCTTTGAAGGATTTCTCAATAAACTAAATGCAAAATAGAAATTAAATTCTAGTATGCAAGTAGTTAATAAGCCTAAAGATGATAATGAAAGATGATATTATGAGATTGCAATATTAAGAGAAAATAATAAGAGATTCAAGAGATTAATAAGAGATGTCGAAAATGAGATCAAGATTGTCATTTTATAGAAAATGCAATCTTGAACGAACGGATGAGATGAGAGATTGAGAAATGCCCTAGAATCAATGGTTAAGATTCAAAATGACAACTCTCAATTAGGGTTAGGGTAAATTCCCCAAATGTGTGGACGAGATTTAATTTAGGAAATTAAATCAATGGTGAAGAATAAATGTGACATTGAGATGAAATTCGTAAAAATCAGAAGATAAGGAGATGAGATTTTAGCAAATCAGTAATTTTAGAAATTACTTGATTTGTAGAAGAATCTTTCCATTTTGAATTAAATTAATTCAAAATATGGATTTTGTGAGATAATAAGTAATTGATTTTTGAAATTAATTACTAAAAGAAGAATCAGTTAACTATGTGAGACATTTTTAAATAAATTGTTTTATTTAAAAATAAAAAAGTGTCACATACAACAATTAAATAATTATGAACAATTATTTAATTTAGGAGAAGTAGTTAATTAATTAAATAAATTAATGAATCTATTTAATTAAGAGAAGATTTAGGAATTAGTGACATATTAAATCAATATATTAAAATATACCTATTTAATAATCAGGAGGACATTAATGATAAAGATTAATTAAATAAATTGAGGATTTTATTTAATTATGAGAAGACTTTGATAATTAGTGACACATTAAATAAATAAATAAGCTTTATTTATTTAATAATCATGAAGAATGAAAGATCATGAATTAATTAAATAATTATGAATTATTTAATTAATAGTTGAAGGTGGGTTAGAAACATAATTAAAATGCCATAATTATATTAGGACGAAAAGTGGTAAAATAGTGCTTGTAGGCCTTAGTCATTTTTATGTGTCTACATTTGCCCCTCTTTGTCATAATACAACTTGTCACATTGTGGCAAAGAAAACAAGTCCAGAATATGCCCCAATGAAAGTACGGAGTGCCTATGCCCCCTCAGGAAAATTTTTGAATTTTGACTCGGCGTTAGAAAAATTTTGGAAAGTGTCCCAATTAATCAAATTAATGGCCAGAGGAACAATGGCGTAATCAAATTCAGCAGTCAAGGACGCTTAGCTAGCCAAAATGACAGACAAAGACGATCTTTGTGCTTATTTTTAACCTGTTGGTGTTTGTGAACTATGTGATAACAGCTAGTAGTGTGTGGTGTTAAGATAGGACCTAGTTAAGGTTGTTGTGGAAGTGCGCAACATCATATTTTTCTAGCAGTAACAAATTTTATTTTGGACCGACCTATTACACGTTTCATGAAATTTGAAATTAGGTCCACCTTATGTCATCCTGGTTATTTGTGAACCCCTGGCCAACATGAAGTATTTTTTTATGTGACATCTTGTATATAATCATCTGTTGCATGGATGCACAGTAAAAAAAAGTATAAAATTGAAGAAGGTAGTCAATGGATATACAAGAAGATGATTGTGTGAGCATGTGTTTACAATGCACCAATATCAGAATATCTTAAGAAGTGTACTAGAGTGTCTAAATCAAGTTCAAACTGTTTGTAAGTTGTGTAATCAACAATGTAAGTCTGCAAGATTTATCTTTGTAATTTTTGGACTAGTGTTCTACTCATTGATCTAGTGCTCAGATCATTGTATTGGGAATTGGTGTCTCATGTAGGTTGATACCTACAAATACTTTTGGGGATTAGTGTCTCTGATAGGTTGGTTCCTACTTCATATTGTACAATTCACTTGTTATATTCCTACATAACGAGGTTGGATTTGGATAGTAGATCCAAGAAACTATTCTCATTGTGGTTTCTCCCATCTTAGGTTTCCATGTATATTTGGTGTTCTCTTGTGTGGATGTGTGTGCTCATGATAAGTGCTTGATTAGTAGTAGTGAAGATTCAATTTTCATGTTTAGATAAAAGTGTTGAAGTTAAGAGTTTTGAATTGATTTTATCTATAGATTCGCCTCCCTTTCAGTAGATTGTGTACCCTTCACACTTGTGGGATATTTTTATGTGATGTAGGTATCTAAAAGGTGATGGAATGTGGAAGAAAATGTGAGTGTCAAAAGGATTTAATTTTTCCAAAAATTAATGGATGACATAACTAAATGGGGTTGATGCTAATTCTAGAAGCAAACCTTTTTCTTGATCCAGTAGCGGAACTTGTCACCAATTCCAGTAGCAGGTATTTTTCCCAAGACTTCTAAGCATGAACATGATGTGAGAATTTTGAAGCTCGCTATCATAAAGGATGCCCAATATTTTTTACTTTAATTTTGTAGGATTCAAAGCATTGTCTACGTGGATCAATAGGATGGAGCACTACTGTGGTCTTCCTCTCCAATTTTTTCACCTAACACCCCATGTATAGATAAATATCTTCGTGCCACGTGTCTTATGACTATTGACTTGTTTTCTCTCCAACCATGTGCTATTTTGTAATCAAATCATGTCTTGTGTTCTACAAAATTCAACAAGTTTCTCTTTTATAAGGATCACAATTTGTTGATACAATAGAACATAAATTGGAATTTCACCAATTTCTATTTTATTTCATGTTTTATGCTCAGTTCTAGACTAAAGACTTGTATGTACTATTAATATTTTATAATTTTGAAGCAAAGAAAAGGTTATATACAATTGTATATCATGTGTGACTATTTATTGCTTATTTGATTGATATAATCAACTTTTTGTGTCATTTTTGGGTGTATTTTGTACTTATATCAATGGTGAATAGTGCTCTTTCTTTAAACTCTTGCACTATGTTATATGAAGTTGTGAAGCAATCTAGTGTAATATGAAATAGTTAATGATTTGGTTTATAATTTTCCCAATGCATACATGTGTAATAACTAGGAGCTGCTTAAATTTCTTAGGATTTATTTATCTTAATCTTTGATCTTATTATTGTTTTCCTTTTGAAATGATTTGAATTAGTGAAAGCTTAGAAGTGATGCATGTATTATTTTTAGGATTCTTACATCACTTGAATTGTCTAAGTGAAAGCATACCAACAGGCCCCTTATGTTTAACAACAATTGCACAATGAACCCTGAGTGAACCTAGTGCTTCAACACCTAACATTCTTGAGCCTTGGGATATCCAAAATTTCCTTAACTCAGATATTTGGTGTTTCTTTCAAGATAGATAGGATCTATTTTTTTGAATAGAAAAGCTTTATATGCATGTTGTTGTGTGTGTAACAACCACATCAACAATTACTAGATTCCATGGGTTCAATACCTTCAAACACCATTATGACACTCCCTAACTAGCTCTCTAGCATCTTACCCTAGTGTCTTGTGTGTGTGGTCAGCTATTGGTGAGTTGGACCAATAGTGATCCTCATGGTACTCTTGTATTGAGTTACCCTATGATGTTAATATATTATGGCATTGGTGAGTTGGCCCAATGTGGTTTGTGATGTGACATTAGTGATTATTCCCAATGTGGATTGTGTTATGTTATGGTGTTTATACCAGTGATGGCATGTATTGGATCTATTATGTGATTTGGATGATTGAGTGCTTATATGATGTTTATTGGAGTGTATGCTTCATGTATGGTGTGTGTGTAATACTTCTCCCCATGTGTTTGGTGTGAGTGTTGTGTTTGTGGCGCATGTGACTATCTCCTAGCAAGCTAGGAGTGGATATTTTTGATTCCACGAGGTTGGGTGGTGTGACCATCATTGGGGACCTAAGGTTCGTGGGTTGAGGAATGACATAGAATCATGTAGTTTCAAGTTCAATTCATGTTGATAGATGTATTTCATTTATTTATGTTGTTATATATTGATTTGAAACCTTTAAAAGATAATTTGTGAATCATAAATGAAAAGAACATTTGGTTTGTGTTATGTGTCTCAATGTTGGTTTCAAGAATGAAATATTATCATTTATTCTCATGATGATGTTTAAATGTTAATTAAAATATAGGAACATTTATTTTGGTGCTTAAAATGAACCTAATTACGCAAATTCACAGTTGGGCAACCTAGTCCTATACCTAGGGGGGCCTATCATGCACCTAATTGAACCTAGGACCTTATAAATTATCCTAACACTATTGTGGAAGTCTGGTGGAAGTAGGGGTGGCTTGGTTTAATAGGCCTAAAATTCTAAAAACTCAAAATTATTCCTAAGGTTGTTGGGGCAACCTAGTCTTATGTAGGGGCAACCTCGTTCCCGTACAAAAGCCAGAGAGTGAATCCTCTCAAAAACTAATAGGTGAGGTTTATCTGAGCCCTTTGACCTTTTCAAATATTTTTTATGACTTACACTTTTCCTATTCTTTCTATTTTGGTTGTCTGAAACCTTGAAACTTAGTCAAAAAAAATCTCTCTGAACTTGAGCTTTCCTTTTTTTTTAGACTCCTTTTGGGAAAAAATTGTATATAAAAGGTGTTCACCATAGTATTGGGGTTCTATTAGTATTTGAACCTAGTTCTCAAGTGTCATCATTGAGGAGTTATATGATATCTTGTATCATTTTGCATGCAACCTCTCGATATGATCGGTTGTCAAACCTAAGGTTAAGGAGATGATTCTTCTATTCTTGTGAAGTCTTTTGAAGGTTACAAGCCTTCATGGATTGTCTTGTTAGTGTCCTTAAAAATCCTCATAGGTCATGGGGTGTTGTGGAGTAGTTTCTTCCCTTGGGTGATGTCACTTTGTGACCTAGGATGTCTTGGGAAGCATGAGGATGTTTAGAAGTGGGTTATTATCATTTCATCTTGTGGTGAGTTGTGCCTCTTGGGTATGAAACCTCTTATGAAGGTTTTACTTTGTGTTTAGAGTGCTTTAGTGTGTCTATATGTGGATTGATGGTTGAGGAATCCCTCATCCTATCCTAGAGTGGTGTTGTAAGAGAACACGATCATGGTCTAGTAAACTATCATTGTGTAGGTGTTGTCCTCTCTCTCTCTTTCTTTCATTTGTTCATTGTGGTGGATTTATCCCATGAGTGGTTAGTCTTCCATTGTTTCCACCTTTATTATGCAGTGGTGAAGTTACTTTTTGTCTCTGGAATTGTGTTTTATTGAAACTTGTGTGAATGTTATTGTGCAAGTGTGACATGTCATTGTTGCATCATCACTGTTGTTATGCTTGTTTCAAAAAAAGTTGTTGTCGTGTTTTATTTTGAGCTTGTCAACTCAAGGCATTATAGATTCAATAAAGTATGAATATTTATTAAATGTAGTTAATGATTAGAATCATATTTTTGTAATTGAATCAATATTATTTAAATTTATTGTTAAATATTTATCCAAGAAGTCTATTTTTCTCTAGGATAATTGTTACTCTTGGTGGTATGGTAATGTTCTTCATACACATTGACCTTTGGAACCTATTTTCATGTGTTCACACCTATGATTGAAATTTGGTGGTACTAAAAACCACCTATAGGATCTTACTAAAGGCATTGGGAGATTGTTTTTCCTTCATTAATATCAATCAAGACCCTTTATTGACATACAAGTTTTATTCCACACCAAGAAAATATGTAAGATACCTAATGATGAATGGATATGTAATATTTGTGATATAAATTAAGGATATCCCTATACTATGAATGATATCAAATATCTAATTGATTCAGATTTGATTGATTGGCTCTCTACTAAAAACCTAGGATCTCCCCTTAAATATAAGATTCTAGTGCTTAATTTGAAGTATTTTATTTGTAAGATGAGAATAACAATTATATTATCCAAAATGGTTTATCTAATAAAAGCAAGAAATACTATTTGAAATGGGAGGATTGGGTCACAATTGTTGCCCTACCTAAGGGATGGATTCATGTACATAGCTTATTCTAGGATAAAGGATCACTTTGGAGAGAGTTAGTCTATACCATTGGTGTTGAAATAGGATAATAATGTTGCAAGTATGAATAGTTGTATGAGTAGTCGGTGTTGTCATTCATGTCAACAAGCTCAAGCTCGAGGGAGATTGTTGCAAGCTTATGTTTGTGTTGCCATTAATGTCAATTAGTGATTCTTTGATTAGTTGCATTATGTTATCATTAGTAAGTGCTACTAGTGTCAACCTCTAGTGTTGCTTTGATAAGATTTTATTTGTGGATTTTGTTAGTTTCGTGCTAAAGATGATGAGTATGTGTCTATTATGCTTGGTTTCCAAGTGCTTTTGAGAAAATTTGAATAAAAGAGGAAACAATGTGTTGTAGTGGTGTTCTGGTTTGGCTCCACATTTCTTCCATGTTGAAGATCTACTTGTGTGGTTTGGATATGTTGGCTAGCGGTATTTAGAGATTCTATATACAGAGTTTCTTAGTTTGTATCATCGTACAAAAAGAGTTGTGTTCACCAGTGTGTGAATTGTATGTTGCAGTGGTGTTTGGGAGAAATGGTTTTTCTCCATATTTCTTTGTAGTTTGGTTTCTAGTCTTGTGATTCTAGAATTGTGTTGATAATGATCATATCTACCTATAGTCGAAGTTGTTCATGGTTTGGTGCTTTGAAATTTTATTTCTTGAGTAATAGCATGTGAAAGGATGTTTGAGTGTACTAGGTGTGTACATTCTTCAAGAGAAAGTTGTTGTGAAGGAATTTATTGGATTTCAATGTGTTTGTGGAATATTTTAAATTATATTCAAGTGTTGTGTGTGGTTTGTGAGTCATCTTTGAATTTGAGGAAGTGTGTACTTAAATTTTATTGGTGTTTACACTGGTTCGGTCAACCTTGGGTGTTTACACTAATTATGGATTTTCTTTGGTAATTGTGGAAGCGTGGTGTGGTGTGTATAAATGGATTTAGGTCTAAATTAAGGTGTGATGTGGTATGTTTTCATTCCTTTCCACTATAGGAATGCTTAGTACCGACCTAATGTTAATTTACACAGTTAAGATCCATAACCAACCTTGGAGAAAGTTTTCAAGGTTGAAGAAGGCATAAATAAGTGATGAGTTGATGGAGAATTCAGTAGTGAAGTGTGTGATGCGAGTTGCAGAGTGGTGAAGTGCGATGTGAGCTTAATGAGTTAGACTACTAGAAGTAGTGAGCAGAAGGTGTCTACAATAAGATCATTGTATGCATTTGGAGAAAAAATTTCATCAAAGCCCTCAAATATGGAATATCACTTAACCCAAAGAAGTGTGCCTTTAGGGTCACTGAAGGCAAATTATTGGGACACATTGTATCAAAGGAAGGAGTGAAAATTGACCCTGAGAGGGTAGCTTCCATTGATAGAATTCCACAACAAAAGAATGTGAAGGGCATTCAATCATTCTTTGGGAAGATTAATTTTTTAAGAAGGTTTGTTACTAATTTTGCATAAATAACATGCCCCATATCAAATATGTTGAAGAAAGGTGCAAAGGTGGATTGGACTGAAGAGCCAAGAAAACTTTTTAAGACATTAAGCAAACAATCAAGGAGGCCCTAGTCCTAAGGACCCCTAATTTTTCCAAGCCACTGTAAATCTTCTCATTTGCCTCATTCCACACTATTGTTGCAGTTTTGTTAGAAAAGAATCAGGAAGGTTTTGAGCAACCCATTGCATTTTTTAGTAAGTCTCTTCAAGCTGCGGAATTGAAATATGATTTGATTGAAAAGAAATCATATACATTGGTCAAAGCTATTAAAAAATTTAGAACCTAACTTGTTGGAATTGTAGTTATTGCATATGTTCCCAATGTTGTTGTTAAAGACATCTTCACCCAACAAGAAGTCATGAGTAGGAGATGTAGATGGATAAATAAGATACAGGAGTTTAACATTGACATCCAGATCACCAAGTTGGTGAGAGGTCAAGGGTTAGCCAAGCTGATGGTTGAAGCAAATTCAGATGCCAATCAAATAAATCAAGAGGATTATTTTTTTTATCACATATTTTTGTGATATGCAAGAGTGTGATTGGTACAAGAATGTTGTCTATAATTTGCAAAATATGGCCCTGAAGGGATAACAGATAATGAAAAGTGGACTCTTAAGCTACAAGTAATCAAATATGTGATCATCAATGGTGAACTATTGTGGAGAAATCTAGACGGTGTCATGTTGAAATGTGTTGATAATGCTAAAGCTTATGAGCTACTAACTAAAATGCACAGTGGAGTGTGTGGTGGATATTGTATGGCTAAGACCATTGCCCACAAGGTCTTAAGAGTTGGGTTTTGGTGGCCTAAATTTTTCAAGGATGCTCACAAACTTATGATAACATGTGATGCATGTCAAAGGTTCTTTGGGAAGCTCAAGTTCTCAGGCAATCTTACACTTAGACTAGTTGCAGTCCAGGCACCATTTCAACAGTGGGGCATTGATTTTATTGGAGAAATAACATATAATTCTAGTGGAGGTCACTCTTGGATCCTTGTTGCTATATATTATTTTATTAAATGTTTGGAAGCAATCCCAACAAAAAGAGAAACATGTAAGATGGCCATTGATTTCTTGATGGATAACATATTGACCAAATTTGGAGTACCTAAGAAAATTGTTTCATAAAATGTTATGTGCTTTAGGTCCGAAGAGTTCACCAATTTTTATTCTAAGCATGGGATTTAGGTAGAATATTCTTCACCATATCATCAATAGGGAAATGGTCAGGTAGAGTCAATAAATAAGAGCTTGATGAAGATCATTAAAAGGATCATTGAGAAAAACAAAAGAGCTTGGGACTCCAAGTTGAAGTTGTCTCTATGGGCAGATAGGGTAATAGTCCAGAAGGCCACTGGTTATGCTCCATTTTATTTGTTCTATGGAATTTCAATTAGATTACCTTAGAATAATCTTGTGAAGATGTACAAATTTATCCAGGAATATAATGAAGATGTGTGATGAAATGCAACACAAAATTGATGCCCTCATGGAAGTGGATGAGATGAGGAGAGATGCTCAGAAGAAGAATGCTAAATTGCAATTGCAGGTCAAGAAGCTGTATGAAAAGAAAGCATCCCCAAAAAAGACTCAAGTAGGAGACATGGTGGTAATGTAGAATGCTAGGTCTGAAGATAAGGGAAAACATGCGAATTTTGATGCACTATAGCTAGGTCATTAGCTGATTAGCAATACCCATGGCGAGGACTTAATTTTTACAAGATTTAACTGGTGAACTTCTTGAACTAACAATACATGGATAGTTCTTAAAGCCATTTTCCTTTTTAAATATGTTATTTCCATGTACATTGTGACTTTTGTATGTTTTGTATATAGGTTTGGTTTACTTTGGTTGGGTCTAGTCTAGTTCGACTACCTTGTCTAGGTAGTTTCCTTGCTTTTGGTTCTCTGAATTGGTCTACTCTTCTAGGAGATGTTTGAGATCTCACCATGCCTACTGAGAGGCATGTGTCCCCAATTAGAGCCACTGATGGAACCCTCAAAATTTTTTATGTTCCATTGCTTTGAAACTATGTTTGGATGCCTCATTGGCCTTGTTTTGGTTCGTTGAGTAGGGTTAGAGGTCTAGGGTTTAGGGTCTATCATGCATTTATTAAAATAAATTTGGCCTTTACTCTATTTCTTATAATTTTTAGTTAACTCGCTATCACCCATTCTCAGTCGTGTTAGTTTGAACTTATGTTGTCGAGCTCATCCATTTTACCAACCCCTTTACCTAGTCTTGTTGGTCTTTCTGTCGTTGGCGAATAATTATACATAAAATTTTAAGAGGGTTTAACATTTTATTGTTGGTCTAAAGTCTTGGTTTTAACTTTATGTCCCCCATCACTCGTTGACCTAATCGAGTCCCCCTTTTTAAGTTGCTAACATTGTGCACGTGTAGATTTGAGCTTTTAATACGGTCGGTTGGATCTAAATGATTCAATCCTGACCATTCCCCACTCCCTTGTTGTTTTTTAATATTTATTAAAATATTCCAGTAGGTTGGTAGGCAGGTGACGTGTGTCTTCTTCTGAGGTGGGGCCCATTTTCCTTTGAAAGAAACAAACATCAAGTCTTGCGAGATCAACAGTTATGATGAGATGTCATGGGTTAATCCTAGTTGTTCCCCTCTTGCCTACAGGGGACCCACCAACATCTTTTACCTCTCAGAGGGGAAGTGGGGAGGTGCCATGTGGTGTAATTTGGGTTGTCAAGAAACTATAGTAAGGCATGAAATATTTCTAAAAATATTTCAATGTAATGTTAAGGAACATTAAACCTCAGGCTACTAAAGGGTTATTTGAGCACATGGTTAATTACAAGGCAAGATGTTATAATCATAGTCATTGATCAGATCTGAAGGATATGGACTAAGGTGGATGGTTTGAAAGCTAAAATACATGTAAGTTGGGGGTGCCAGATTCAATCTAGGTCATTCCCCTCCTCCCTGCTACTCTAAGATGCTCATGGCTTAAACCAAGCGGGCAAGTGAGGAGTGGAATGTAGCCATCATCAGAGGACATGAAGATAGTGGAGCCTGCAGGATGATTTTGAAAATGAATCCACATGGTCTAACTTGATTTTTCAGAAGAAAGGGTCATCTACAGTCATATTTTCAAACTTGATTGACCCAATCTTAACCATTCATTGGGCCATCTGATCACATGATCAATGGTTGGAATTCAAAGTTCATGATTGAGGCTAAGTGAATCATTCTGGTTCGCATGAGCGAACAGTAATGGCAGATAAGACGTCAAACTACCAAATTGATCTGCTTTAATGCATAAGAACTTATTTTAAAGCTTATTTTCAATTCATTAAAGCATTCAAAAAATCTAAGGGTTTCTTGCTATGCATTCAAGCTCGTTGGCATCCAAAAATTAGGATTTTTAAAGCGTCTACAAACTAGTAAGTAAAATTGACACCTTGTATCTCAAATTTCTTGAAAATTTGTCGAAAGTGCTTACTTCTTCATTTGATTAGTAGAATTGCTAGTTTTCTTTGCTTTTCTTTTAAGGTTTGACATTCAAATTAAACAATAAATTGTTTCATCTTGTTATTTTTGTGCATCAAACCCCATGCCCTAGTCATAGGTTCCTAGTTTCTCTACGAAGTAAAACCCTAGTTTTCAAGAAATCCCATTGTCATTGCGCCTCCATGAGCCCAAACTTCAAAATCAAAGGAGAAGAAAAGGCCCCTTTCCCAGGATCTTGTTGACCAATTAAAATCCTCCACATCTGATAAGCCCAAGGGTCAGTTGTTGTTCCAAGGTGCTCAAATTGTAGATGGTCTTATTGAAAAGCAATGCAATATCAAAGATGCCACATTACCCTACACTGGATGGGCACAATTCAACTACTGGTTTGGTAACAAAAACTGTGGTATACCCATTGGCAACCGTTGGATATTAGACATGGGAAAATTGGTTGTGTAGAATGTATACATGGATCTATGGTAGAAAATTATGACACAATCTCTAGGGTTGTAAGAACTTATGATGGAGTTGAGATGGTAAGGGTCACTAGGGAAGAAATAGTTGAGGTCTTCAATTTAACTGAATGGAGTGAAAACATGGTCAAGATTGATGAGAAAGAACTCAGAGCTAAGTATGAGAAAGTCAGGAACACCTTTAAGATATCATTCTTGCAACATTTTTTTGGCATTTATTAAAGGTCAATGGAAAATCATCTTGGGCCTAGCTGATAAGGAGCCTTTTCATATAGATTACTTTGTGACATATTTCTAAAGTAAATTCTATTCCTTATGCCAAATCTTAGGGTTTGACCCTACTACAAGTATGCCCATGGCCAAAATGTATATGGCTACTCATATTCAACACCCCACTTGCAACACCCTCTATGATTTTGCATCTTACCTAGCTGAAAGGATACATGAAGGCTTGGTTGCATTGAAGAATGGTAAGGACAAGGTTAGATTCTGGTGATATTTATTGCTTATGCATATGTTTTTGTACAAAGGAGATGATTCTTTGGAAACGATATGGCATTGGTTAGAAAGGAATATGATATTAACTTTCCTATCGAATGTTGGACTAGGCTCTTGGATAGTAATGACATCCAATCCAATTTTGTGGTGTTTGAGAATATTTTGCTTCCAAACTAAGGAGGGCCTTAATTTTGAATATTCCAAGAACCCCTACAACACTACATGATTTCTTGAGGCCTAAATACAAGAGGCTTAATTTGAATATTAAGCATAATTGGGGAGACATTATTTCTTACCCAAGTTACACAATTTTGAGGGTGTGTGGCACAGGTGTTGCACCCCACATACTATTGAGGGATGTTCCATTGAGGGTTGGTTTTCTTTAGGTGATGTGGCAGTTAAGAGATTTATAGGATAACCACTTGAAAGATCAGAGGAAGGGAGCCTTTTTCCCTACATACATGGTTTTCTCTAACTTTATCATGAAGGGTGGAGGATGGAGAAAAATTTCTGATGTACTCAAGATATTGGGGATGAAGAGAATTAGAGAAATCAATCATGATCCTGAGGATTTCATGTTAGGAATTAAGGCCAGGATTAGAAGCTCTAGATTCATCCATAATTTCTTCTTTCTTGAGGATGTAATCTAGAATATTTTTTTATTTCCAATAATAGGATGATAGAAAAATGAAATGGATTACATTCAGTAGGTTGGAAAGGGGAATCTAGTTAAAGGACCCATAGTTTTAGGCTCTTGGGAATATAACTGATGTAATCCAGAGAGTTGAATATGTATTTTATAATTTTGAACAAGTTGTGGGAAGATTGAAGGAAGAAAGGTTGGTTCAAGACAAGGGGAAATTTGTGGTAGGGGAAGAACAAGACAAGGGAAAAGCCCCTATGATGGAAGAAAGGCCTACATACCAACCCCCTAAAAGAATACTTATTTTTAAAATGAGGAAGGATAAGGTAAAGGAAAAGCAAGCAATAAACACCTCTTCTCAACAAGAGGGGCCAAGAATACCTTCACCGATACATGAATTTCCACCCCTATCTCCCCCAAGGTCTACTGCCCCACAGATTATTGGATTCACCACCAAGGGTGTCATCACCACCAAGGAAGCCACCTCTAAAGAAATAGAACGTAGAATATAGTGGCTTGGTGGACTATGCAGAGGACTTTGAGGATGATATTATTATCACTAAAGAGAAAATGCAACAAGGCATGCCTTCTCCCCCTATGGAGATGGTACCACAAAAAATGGTCCTTAGACTAAGTAAGGTGGATCTACCTAGCATGAATAACATAGATGATTTCAAGGAAGAGACTTGCAAGCAGTTTATGGATGATGACTCATTCGTCAAGTCACCTGCTTTCTTGGAATTTACGTGGAGAGCAAAAAAGGATGAATATGTTAATAATATTGCCAAGAAGAGAAGACTAAATGCCCAATTTCTTGATAAAGTTATACAAGCTCAAGATATGCAGGAAATGAAGGAGAGTTTCCAAAACATCATAGCTAAGGAGGGTAGAGAGTTGGATGATAGAAAACTGAAATGGATTACATTCAGTAGGTTGGAAAGGGGAATCTAGTTAAAGGACCCATAGTTTTAGGCTCTTGGGAATATAACTGATGTAATCCAGAGAGTTGAATATGTATTTTAGAATTTTGAACAGGTTGTGGGAAGATTGAAGGAAGAAAGGTTGGTTCAAGACAAGGGGAAAGTTGTGGTAGGGGAAGAACAAGACAAGGGCAAAGCCCCTATGATGGAAGAAAGGCCTACATACCAACCCCCTAAAAGAATACTTATTTTTAAAATGAGGAAGGATAAGGTAAAGGAAAAGCAAGCAATAAACACCTCTTCTTAACAAGAGGGGCCAAGAATACATTCACCGATACATGAATTTCCACCCCTATCTCCCCCAAGGTCTACTGCCCCACAGATTATTGGATTCACCACCAAGGAAGCCACCTCTAAAGAAATAGAAGGTAGAATACAGTGGCTTGGTGGACTATGCAGAGGACTCTGAGGATGATATTCTTATCACTAAAGAGAAAATGCAACAAGGAATGCCTTCTCCCCCTATGGAGATGGTACCACAAAAAATGGTCCTTAGACTGAGTAAGGTGGATCTACCTAGCATGAATAACATAGATGATTTCAAGGAAGAGACTTGCAAGCAGTTTATGGATGATGACTCATTCATCAAGTCACCTGCTTTCTTGGAATTTACGTGGAGAGCAAAAAAGGATGAGTATGTTAATAATATTTCCAAGAAGATAAGACTAAATGCCCAATTTCTTGATAAAGTTATACAAGCTCAAGATATGCAGGAAATGAAGGAGAGTTTCCAAAACATCACAGCTAAGGAGGGTAGAGAGTTGGTAAGAAATAATGGTCTCCTCTTGCTGCCAGAGTGGGACCTTACCTCTACCATAGCTTTTGATATAGTGAGGAGATATGACAAGCCCTTATACAATTCAAAAGAGGAAGCAATAATATCATTGCAAGGGTTTGGCTTTAGTGAGCAATGGAACACATTGGCCATTTGAGCCCTAGCCCCAAACACAAAGAAGCCAAAGGTTGTAGAGCTATCTGCAAATTATAGGGGAGGGCTAATCATTAAGAGTGTATGAGATACCTCCGTGATTCAAGCAACTACAATGTATGTGAATGTTTCCCAATTTAAAAAGGCAACAATAGAGTTTGTCACTGCAGAGAGAAATTTAGAAAAATGTATAATGATTTGTTGGTTGACTACAACAAAGGTCAACAAAAATATTAAAGAGCTACAAACAAAAATGAAAATATTAAAAGAAAAGATGCAAAATATGTAAACAAATGTGCCAACACAAATAGAATCCACTTCTCCTTCTTCACCTTAGGAGCATTTTCATTTGTCTTTGTTCCCACCCTAGAAGTTTCATTGACAATTGTACCATACAATATGGGAAATGTGCCTATATCAGTTGAAGGACCAAGTAATTTAGGTGCACATCAGACTAAGGAGGTCAGTAGAGAAGAATTGGTCGAGAATTTCAAAATATATGAAGAGAGATGCAAAAAACATGGTAGATTTATCCTTACCAACAATCTAAAGATTGTGACAGTTGTGTTGGAGCATCTAAACAAAGGAATTGGAAAAAGACTGATTAGCATCCATGTTAATTATTCTTCCATGTTTGATGTTATAAGGGTAACAACCTCGATGTTCTTCACAGTAAAATTTTCAATGTTTTCACCCCAAGTGATAAACCATGATGCCAAAATATAACAATAAAAAAATTTCTTCCCATAATGAATAATTGAAATAACATTAATTCCAAATTGTCATTGCATTCCAATATAATTTTACAAATCTTCTCGAAATACAGATATCATATTGAATGAACTCAAGTATATCATTCATGACTACATCCCATAAAAATGGTTACAAGATTCATACATAGATCCTCTGAGCTTTAGAGCATTAGATATAGATAGTCCAGGATCCGCCTTTCAAAACCTTGGTTTTGTTGCTTGTTGACAAGGAGAAGCATCACTCAAGTGCTTTTCTACCAACCATGAACTCATATGTGATCCCCCACACATCTACCAATGATATATGGCCCTACCCTTTGACAAAGATATTGGTTGATTAACCCCATACGACAAACCACACTGAGCTTAGTGTTGTGCCCTCAATGACTAGAACTTCTATTCCCTGCAATCTGCAACTAGCATGCACTACATGGACATGATGAACTAACAGTGGAGCCAAAGGAAATCACACTACTTTTTCCAAAGTGTTCTCACTTAGTACTATAAGTGAAGGTCATTATTAACTTACACCTCTTAAGCTCATTTTGACTTAAGGCCACTATATTATATGCATACATAATCCCTCCCATGGATAATCTCTTACCCCAAGATTACCCTATCATTAATCTCACGTACTCTAGGGTATTTCTACCAACAAGCCTAAGCACTAGTTACTCCTTCCATACACATTTTCTATCCTAGGTATAACATATGAGCTTATCTTTACATAACAAGCTATTCTTTACAAAAGATAAACTAGTCTAAAGTATAACTTTATAATCTAGAGTATAGCTACATAAGTCTCATCATAATCATAGATTAAATAACTAACTCCACTCAGTAAATATCACACAGCAAGTGTTATCCATTTAAGAGTATAGCCTTATCAATGAATGATCTCAATCGAAGAATTTTCATAACAATAGATGATTCTATTCGATACTAGTATAATATCCTTGACTCAAAGAGTTTAAGCTATGAGCCTACTCTTGTCAATACGATAACTTTTTATTTAAGAGTAAATTGTCACTAATCATGCAACAACTCTAACTCGCTAGGTTTCAATATACTTCACAACCTAGGAGTAACCCACTAGATATCTATTATAATCAAATAACTTAGCTATGAGTAACCCCTAAGCTACCCATAGTTAATCATATCTAGTATTGTTAATACTTATGACAAACAAAATCCTCCTAATATGGAGTAATTACAAGTACTTCACAAAATAGTATAAATAGCTTCTAATTCCTTTTCAAAGCAATACTATATTCCTCTAAATGAAAGTATTCACAATAGACCAATTAAATCAATCATGAAACAATCTTTGAAAATCCAAGAAAGATAAAGTAAGATTATCCACATGCATGTTTTTGCTTATCCAATTGATTGACTGCAATTTATCTTTCCCAAACAACAACTAGCTTAACCTTGAACTCTCAAGTGATGCCTCAATACACCTCTATCTCTCAAGTTGATAATATACTTCACTCAATATGTTATACTCTCACAAATACTCAAAGCTCTCTCTCTAATTATAGCAAAATAATGCAGAGCAAAAGTGTATGGAATGTTGAGCACAATGCGTCCCAAATGAGAATTCAACTCCTCTATTTATATGGTAGATAAGAGACTTCTCATCCTACATAAATGACATGAGTATTGATAGAAAACTCCATGCATAACAACTCACTCAACTTAGCTAAAAGGTGGTGCACAAATAAGAACATACTCAACAAAAAAGAAGCTACAAGTCAACCTCACTTGGACCTCACTAGTTGACAATACCACGAGACTATTTCAAATCAACACATGATGAAAAAGGCATGATTTGAATTTCCTTCACAATGAACATCTACATCAAATAGGATTCATAATGTATCACCCAAGCAATTGTAAACCTCCTATAGAGTTGACACAGTTTTACACTTGTTGAATAAGTCAATATTAAATGTGCAACACTTAGCTCATGTCGACTTAGTCTAGCATGAGTTGATACATCTCACTATTCAATTTGACCAGTTTATCAACTTGTTGTTCATAATCTTGCATGCTTTTATTCACCATTGATATTTACTCAATGACGAGGTTTTTAATAGTTTACTATGTCAAAGATATTTCCACACAAGGCATCAACCAAGTCTCATTCCCCATATCAACTTAATAGATGCATTATAGTTAGCATATAGTTTGAAATTTCCTCATTGCCAATATACGTGGCTTTCATTACCCACCCATTCTCCTTTGTGTTGGCTTGTATTACACATCATACCTTCAAAATATATTCTTTTTTCTTACCTTTACTCATGCACCTATGTTAATGTAAATGTCTTTCAAAATGTTGTACATATCTCATATATGTATTGATCCATGAACAAAGGTATAAGTCGGCTTATATTCATATATAAATCAACCTCAAAGTACATAAAATAATCAATCTCTAAGCATCATAAATATATATATTTTTAAATGTACATATACATATTTACATGTATCACATATATGTATATTTATACTAATATATATACATCATGTCCATCAAGTAAGAATACATTCGATATTTAAATGAATACGAACAAGATTTCATTCACATAATAATATATTAAATACACACACACATACATACATATATATATATATTTACACACCCCTCTATATAAGCATTACTGCTTATGTGTGTATATATATATATCCAAACATATATATATTGTTCAAGCAATAAAGTAATAATCCATTCAATAATCGAATGATTACATCTAAGTGATATATTTATATATCATTACTTCATATATACACAAGATAATAATATTGTACATAATATTAGTTGTATATATATGTGTAAATATATACATATTCCTTTATGCTTATGTATACATAAGTATACATGTATTTATATATATCTTATATATATATATATATATATATGTATACATTTGATTGTACAATTAAGCACATAAATAATTATTATCTTATCAATAGGAGATGCACATGCGATGAATATATACAATACATCCATTCCATGTGTTCTCACCTTATTGATATAAGCATAGCAATATAGGGACAAACTCACAAGATCAAATAGATAAATATCACCCAAGCATGCATTCAATAGTAATCAAGACCCTTACTAATGCAGACATATCAAACTAAGGATGACTTACCTATTCCCAACATATTAACTTGACTCAATCATTCTACTATGTGTGTAAGCTCAGATAGGTTATGTTACTGGTTACTTGACCAAGATCTTCTCCTGAGTGATACTTCCCCTCCACCTGGAGGATTGAACATATACCTACATCCACTAACATATGCCCAAGGTAGTCATCTATTCAAAAAAATATGCATTACACATAATACATCTCATAGTTAGAATAATAATTCAATAACCATTCATTTCACATGCATGCATTTATTCACATATCATTTAAATGAGATTAAATTTATTCATAATTCTTTTGATAACAAAGTACAAGCACAAGGTATTCATCTTTGGAATTCACATTGCATTCACATTTTACCCTACATAGTAATAGTAAATAGTAATTACACAATTGGGGTGTAACATACTTCTTCCCTTGTGAATCATTGTCCCCGATGATCTATAGCACTTTAACATATAGATAAAGTCAAATAAAGTTTTACTTACCATTCTCAGAATATGTAAGATTTATAAAACATTCATCCTATACATAGCATCACTCCTTGCAACCTTTTCCTTCTTGGACCTTGCATCAAGTGTCCTCGCTATCTCATAGAGAAAACTTGTATACCTCACACATACTACTCTCTCTAAGGGCTTATGTGTTGTATTCATAATATCTCATATGTACATCCCATGTACAATAATATTTGAATAACACGTGGCATCTATACTATAGTGATTGGAAAGCACGTTCTCATTAGCCCACAAATTCATCTTTACACTTTTAGATAACTCAGAAGCCGAGTCTATCCATCACTTACTCATCCATTTTCCTTAACCGTAAAGTAATGCTCTTGACCACTTGTCTATCTTGAGCACGACATTTCTCTTGAACATCTATCAATTTCAATACTACTTCATACTTAAGCTTTGTATCAACAAAGTTTCATTGATCTCTTCGATCTATTACTCCTTTTTGACAAACTATCAAGTCTAAGGTTAACCCTATTTCTTAGCCTATTTCAGCCTAATAGAGTTTTCAACCTTCCTTTCCATATAATGGATCAAACCTCAATAATAGAAGTTTATAAGTACTCAACAAATCAATCAAGATTTGGTTTATCACTTTTGTCTATCCGGTTACAATAATATATTGCACACTCATTCAATTGAATGCCTCATAGTAAGATCCTGGTTCACACAACCTTATCATTATTTTCTTGTTCACAACTGAGACAAATTTCTCAGAAATACTAAGCAACTACCTCACACAATATATTATTTAGGACCAAAATCCTATAAATCTAAATTTCCAACCACATTGGTTACCTTGGTGAGTTTGTCCACCACAATATTATGTCAGTTTTGTTGGCATAGAAAGGTTAAACTGTCTTGTTTTATACCACTTCCCCTCTGGAATCTCAAGAGAGTACACATGTCCTACCAATGATGTCATCCTATCTTCATTTTCTGGCACATTAGACATTATCTTGCTATATACTCAACAACATCTTACTCCTCTTTCCAAGTTATAGTGGTTCATCATTCGACAAATAACTTTGTCATTCTAATGTCCTAACTCTTACATCAATTCCCTCATTTCATCCCTTAATTCTCCAAAAATTTGGGTACATAGGTTCTTTTACATCCCATAATATTCTATTCTTTGACTAAGTGAAAACCTATTTTGTGGACTCATGCCACATTTAATTCCCAACTAATAATGGCTAAACACTTTGCACAGATAAATCTCTTTTATTTTAGGACATCCACACCTTGAATTTCTTTCGTCCTTGGATTATTTCCAAAATTGTAATCCTATTTTCATCTCAAACTATCTTTTCCAATGAGCATCAGTACTTATTTAAAGTATTAATCCTCATTTAATCATGTTGGTTCCTAGAAGATATCAAATTTAATTGCATACCTAATTACCAAATATGAATGTTTCTCATTAGCTCAAGTGATTCACTTAATCACTTAGGTGAATTCCAACCTCAGTACACCCTAATCCTAGGATAAAGTCATCAATCAATGACTAGTCTGATGTTATAGGTTACTCTCACCATATATGTTCCAATCAAGACCAAATATACAACCCAAACAAGTAAGTTATTCCCAACCTATAGGTATCAATGAGTAGTCTAGTAATCCCAACCCAATAGATAAAACTTAACCTAAGGTTTCTCTCTTTAATCAAATGAACTTCTTGCCCCAAATAGGTTATTCTAAACCTAGGGTTTCATTCGAGTATAAAATATGATCAAATTATAATTCCAATAAATATATTTGATGTGGTTCTCATAACATTACAAAGTATCTTTCATACATTTACTTTTGCAATGCTAACCTTATCATTTTGAAGGTCTCTTAGCATAGTAAGCTACAATGTCAAGTTGCTTCTCGACATGGATATATTTCACAATATGTAGTATTACTACCTATGTATAGAATTAAAATCTTTATCTAAATCCCCCATATAAGGTATATAGGAGTATAGAGACACTTTCTTCCAAATCATGAGTAATCTAGATCTTCCCTTGCCAATCCCATAGGCAATGATCTTCCCTTTTCATGATCAAGTTATCTGCCTATCCTTTCATAAGGCATCAATAGTAATAGCAATTGATCTTCCAATCAATTATTTATAAGGTATGGTGTAATTATAGGTCACAATCATTGACCTTTCCACTATTTTTATCCTCAAATTCCCATATCTTATCCTTGTGGTCATGATATACAAGGCTTAATAGACATCATGACTTACAAAGAAATCAAAAGTTCTTCTGAATCAAATAAATATTTATGATTTTCAGTGGTTTGGGTACTTAATTTGATTCAATCCACTATCTTTCTTCCCCCCTTAATGTTTCCATAACATTTGATCAACTTAAGTTGAACTCCTAGCAAGAATTTTTCTTTCTTGAAATGATTTATCATTCCTTGTTGTTGGCTTTCTATTGCCTTTCTTCTTTCCTCAATGGCATACCTTGAATATACTTTTTCCCAAAGTTAGATTCGTCGTTAATTTCTAATCTCGCAAATTCAACATTTTGGATCATCGATGAAGAGTTGTTTTGAAAAACTAGAAACTTTACAAGCTAAGAGGCTCTTTAATATTCCATTTCTCTTTCCAATATCCTTTTTTTGGATGAATATCTATACCCACAAAGCCTCTTTCGTTGATGTACCTTCAACTTAGAGCATTATTTCCTTACAACTTATATTGATTTGACACATAGTGTCACGTTGTATCCCGTTTCTTGTTGAAACCTCTAAACATATGTTGGTTTTTGTTAACACGTTGGTGATTTCTACTTATACTCCAACCAATCTATATACTATCCAAACCTTTGTCAGATCAACCTGATTTATTTTTTCAGGTTTCTTTTTCACACTCACCTCTCCAAGTGACTTTGTCCCAATTCTTGGTACATTGTAACCTTAAGCACTCTAAGGTTGCTTGGTTTCTTTTTCTCTTCTCAATAAAAACTCCAAATTGTTCTCATCAACTTTGGTTGGTGGAATCATGTCCACTTCGTTGATTACTTATTTTTTGACCATT
Source organism: Sequoiadendron giganteum (assembly GCA_007115665.2). Taxonomy (NCBI): domain Eukaryota; kingdom Viridiplantae; phylum Streptophyta; class Pinopsida; order Cupressales; family Cupressaceae; genus Sequoiadendron; species Sequoiadendron giganteum. Next base: position 169,361,628 of record CM021109.1, read on the forward strand.
TTGGTCTTTTCCCTTATTCCTAAGATACCATCTCCTTTCTTACAAGTTCCTATCCTTGCACAAAAATTAGATTTAAGTCCAAATTTCTCCAAGCTCTTGGATACTTCCTTCATTGACTTTCTATTTCGATCCAAATTATGCCAACAATGCATACCTACATATTCATAGTATTTTTACTAAATCCAAGAATCCTTGACTCTTTGAAGCTATAGGTTGCTATCAATAAGGGAGATTCTCTCAATCCTCATTATCCCTCAAAGTTTTATATTTATTTCGTAGGATGAAGGTATATATTGGCTATACTTCCTAACCTTCTTACATAACCCGATTGCATAATCTTCTGCAATCCAAGGGAATATAATAATAAGTTGTTGGTTTAGGAGTTCCTAACTCTGGGGATGACTTTTAACTAGTCCCGAACTTAGACACATTTCCAAAAATCTTATCTTCCCATCTCTTTTCCCTCATTTTTTTTTGAGCTTGTCATCTTCAAATACAAACTTTTTAACCATTATCTTCCGATAAGATTCACGTAACCCTTATGTAATGAGCTCATAGGTTCCAGAGTTGAACCTGGTAGCTCTGATACCACATGTAATGTAACCCCGGTGTTCTTCACAGTAAAATTTCCAATGTTTTCACCCCAAGTGATAAACCATGATGCCAAAACATAGCAATAATTTTTTTCTTCCCATAATGTAAATTACAAGCATAATTGAAATAAAATTAATTCCAAATTGTCCTTGCATTCCAAGGTAATTTTACAAATCTTCTCAAAACACTGATATCATATTGAATGAACTCAAGTATATCATTCTTGACCACATCATCCCATAAAAATGGTTACAAGATACATACATAGCTCCTCTGAGCTTTAGATAATAAGATATATATGGTCCAAGATTTTCCTTTCAAAACCTTGGTTTTGTCACCTATTGAGGAGGAGAAGAATCACTCAAGCACTTTTATGCCAACCGACTCATATACGGTCCCCCGCACATCTATCAATGATAGATATCCCTACCCTTTGATGAAGAGATTGGTTGAGTAACCTTGTATGACAATCCACACTGAGCTTAGTGTTGTGCCCTACATGACTAGAACTTGTATTCCCTACAATCTGCAACTAGCATGCACTACATGGACATGGTGAACTAATAGTGGATCCGAAGGCAATCACACTACTTTGTCCAAAGTTTTCTCACTCAGTACTTTGAGTGAAGGTCATTATTCACTTACACCTCTTAAGCTCATTTTGACTTAAGTCCACTATATTTTTATGCATAGGTAATCCCTCCCGTGGATAATTTCTTGCCCCAGGACTACCCTATCATTAATCCCACATAATCTAGGGTATTTCTACCAACAAGCCTAAGCACTAGCTACTCCTTCCATAGACATTTTCTATCCTAGGTATAACATATGACCTATCTTTACATAACAAGCTATTCTTTAAAAAAGACAAACTAGTCTAAAGTATAACTTTATAATCTAGAGTATAGTTACATAAGCCTCATCGTAATCATAGATTAAATAACTGACTCCACTCAATAAATATCACACAAGTGTTACCCATTTAAGAGTATAGCCTTATCAATTAATGACCTCAATCGAAGAATTATCATAACAATAGATGATTCCATTCGAGAGTATAATCTCCTTGACTCAAAGGGTTTAAGCTCTTGTCAATATGATAACTTTGTATTTAAGAGTGCATTGTCACTAATCATGCAGTAGCTCTAACTCACTAGGTTTCAATATACTTCACAACCCAAGAGTAACCCACTAGCTATCTATTATAATCATATAACTTAGCTATGAGTGACCCTTAAGCTACCCACATTTAATCATATCTAGTATTGTTAATACTTATGACAAGAAAAATCTTCCTCATATGGAGTAATTACAAGTACTTCACGAAATAGTATAAACAACTTCTAATTCTTTTTCAAAGCAATACTATTTTCCCCTAAATACAAGTATTCAAAATAGACTAATTAAAGCAATCATGAAACAATCTTTGGAAAGCTAAGACAAATAAAGGAAGATTATCCCCATGCTTTTTTTCACTTATCCAATCGATTGAATGCAATTGAGCTTTCCCAAACAACAACTAGCTTAACCTTGAACTATCAAGCGTTGCCACAATAAACCTCTATCTCTCAAGTTGATAATATACTCCACTCAATATGCTATAATCTCACAAATACTCAAAGATCTCTCTCATTATAGAAAAATAATGCAAATAAGAAACATAGAGAAAAAGTGTATGGAATGTTGAGCACAATGCGTCCCAAATGAGGATTCAACTCCTCTATTTATATGACAGATAAGAGAATTCTCATCCTATAGAAAATGCATGAGTATTAACAAGCTCCATGAATAACAACTCACTCAACTTAGCTAAAAGGTGGCACACAAATAATAACATACTCAACTAAACCAAAGTTATAGATCAACCTAACTTGGACCTTAGTAATTGATAGCAGCATGTGATTATTTCAAATCAACACATGATGAAAAAGGTTTAATTTGAATTGCCTTCACAATGAACATCTACAACAAATAGGATTCATAAGGTGGGGCCAAAGCAATCATAAACCTCCTATAGAGCTGGTGCGGTTTTACACGTTGAATCAGTCAATATCAAATGTGCAACACTTAGCTCATGTTGACTTAGTCTAGCATGAGTCAATACATCTCATTAATCAATTTGACCAATTCATCAACCTGTTGTTCATAACCTTGCATTCTTTTATTCGATGTTGATATTTACTCAATGACAAGGCATTTAATAGTTTACTAAGTCAAAGATATTTCCACACAAGGCATTGACCAAGTTTCATTCCTCATATCGACTTAATGGCTGCATTATAATTGGCATATAGTCTACAGTTTCCTCATTGCCAATATACATACCTTTCATTACCCACCCATTCTCCTTTGTATTGGCTTGTATTTTATTTTGTGTGTTGTCCAAAGACCACGCCTTGTATTTCACACATCATACCTTCAAACTCTATGCTTTGTTCTTACCTTTACTCATGTACCTATGTTAATGTAAAGGTCTTTAAAAATGTTTTACATATCTCATATATGTATTGATCCATGAACAAAGATATAATTCAGCTTAAATTCATATATAAATCAGCCTCAAAGTATATAAAATAATCAATCTCCAAGCATCATAAATATATATATTTATAAATGTACATATACATATATACATGTATCACATATATGTATTTATACTAATATATATACATCATGTCCATCAAGTAAGAGTACATTCGGTATTTTAATGAATACGAACAAGATGTCATTCACACAATAATAATATATTAAATACATACATACATATATATATATTTACACACCCCTCTATATAAGCATTATTGTTTATATGTATATATATATACATATATATCCAAACATATACATATTGTTCAAGCAATAAAGTAATAATCCATTCGATAATCGAATGATTACATCTAAGCGATATATTTATATATCATTACTTCATATATACACAAGATAATAATATTGTACATAATATTGGCTATATATATATATATATATATATATATATATATATATATATATATATATATATATATATATATATATATATATATATATATATATATATATATATATGTAAATATATACATATTCCTCTATGCTTATGTATACATACATATACATGTATTTATGTATATATCTTATATATATGTATACATTTGATTGTACAATTAAGCACATACATAATTATTATCTTATCAATAGGAGATATACGTGTGATGAATATATACAATACATCCTTTCCATGTGTGCTCATCTTATTGATATAAGCATAGCAATATAGGGAAGAACTCACAAGTTCAAACAAATAAATATCAACCAAGCATGCATTCAATAGTAATCAAGACCATTACTAATGTAGACACATCAAAATAAGGATGACTTACCTATTCCCAACATATTAACTTGACTCAATCATTTTACTGTGTGTGTATGTAAGCTCAGATAGGTTACATTACTGGTTACCCGACCAAGATCTTCTCTTGAGTGATACTCCCCCCCCCCGCCTGGAGGATTGAACATATACCTGCATCCACTAACATATGCCCAAGGTAGTCAACTATTCAACAAAATATGCATTACACATAATACATATCATAGTTAGAATATTAATTCAATAACCATCCATTTCAGATATATGCATTTCTTCACATATCATTTAAATGAGATAACATGTATTCATAATTCTTTTGATAACAAAGTGCAAACACATTTTATTCATCTTCGAAATTCACATTGCATTCACATTTTATCCTACATAGCAATAGTAAATGGTAATTACACAATTAGGGTGTAACAATAAGAAACTTTGATAGAGATAAGGAAGTGGCTATCCCACTCATGAAGAAATGGATCCCTAGATATCAAGATCTTAGGCTTATGGTTGTTGGATCAAAGCATCATATAAATAGACCAAAAAACATCCAACCCACTCTTAAGCTTGTAAGTGGAATCCAGGAATTCCAAGGAAAAATTAAGCCATTGGAGGCTAAAATCATAGAGTTGGTTAAGAGGTTCAATGAATTAAATACTAGTCTACTCCCTGACACCCTAAATGAAAGTGGTGAAATTAATCCCCTGCAAGAATGGAAAGATCAAGCAAATGAGGTGATTGTTACTCAAGTAGCCTTAATCTATGAGGGTGTTGATATGCGGATGTTAAGGAGTAGTATGGACATGCTCACACAAGCAAGGATTTTTCTTTAAGATTTTGATAGGGATGCAAACCAGGTTGTGACCAAATATGCTCTATACAAATCAAAAGATGACAGTGTTATTAGATTCAATTGGCCTTTTGAGGAGGAGTTCCAGCTTTGGAAAGATAAATATCTTGAGTCCTAGAGGATTAGGCCATTGGTGTGATGGAATGGTGACTGCATTTTTTAATTATAGGCCTACAACAATAAGAATTATAGTAGGGAGAATACAATGCATGGCTTGGAACTAATACAGATTAGGCCTTTGATACAGTAATGTTAAAATATTGTATTCTCTCTAGTTTGAAATTGATGACAAGGATTGCAGACGTGGAGGTACTTTGTCTTCTTCCATGTTCTTCATTTTATGCTTTTCTTCCTTGAATCTCAAAGTACATGGAAAGAATTTTGGGAGCATGTGGATAAAGTGCTGCAACAACTAAGTGGTGCTTTTGGAATGCAGGACAAAGCTTCATCAACATATGCAAGTGGTTTTTGTCCCACATGATATTTTCCCTCCTTTGAGTTTCAAATATAATTGCATTAGGGAATATCTTTTGTATCGATCCAATGAGATTATGACATGTGTGCATTTTGGCTCGAATCTTGTTTGCTCCTTCATTTCTATAAGAAGGAATTCATGACCAAATGTAGAGGTTGTTGATTGATCATAGAGCAATTTTTTAATAGAAGATACAACTCAAACAATTTAGAGTTTTGTCTTAGGTTTTTGAGTCTACTTGATATGCAATGTAATTTTTGATAATAGTACTAGCATTTGAGTATAGAAAATGGTGCAAATTCGAGGTCATTTCTCTCCTGGTGTATTCATTATATGAGACATTAATAGAATTATCAAGGGTTCTTTTGTTGATCTTCATTATGTTATGATGATGTATGGATTTCATCTTTGTTTTAATTCAAAGAATTAATTAAATTGCTTAGATGAAGCTATAGGTTCATGTAATTTGAGTATCTAGATCTTTATAAGAAGTTTTGGTTTAGAATACAATGGTATGATGTTGTAATGTAGCATTTCAAAAGCTTTGTGGTGCTAAGTGTAAATCTGTTATCCAGTTATTCTTGTATTGAGATTGACTATGTTTCCTAGGTTAAGGCACTGGTCTGGGCTTTGTATTTATGATGCAGTTTCTTGGTCATTCAACAACATTATAAACTCATAATCAAACTTTTTATTGAGTTGTAATTGTTAATATTTCATGTCAATTTAATCATTCTCTTGCTCTAAATGTTGAGTGTTGTAAAGGAGTAGTCATCCTTTTGAAATATTTTGTTTATTGAGCATTAACATGAGAATTTATCTATTATTTGCAATGTACTTGGTTATTAAATGCATGAATCCATAGGTACATTGTGGGATCACCCTCCCAGGTTTTGTAGAGCCTAAAGTGCAAGAGGAAAGCATTGTTTCTTTCACTTGTTCATTGGCCAATCCCTTCAAGTTGCTTGGAATTGGAAATGGCAATTTCATAGGCTTCTTTGAAGATCAGCTTGGTTCTTAAAAAACAACCAACAGGACCCAAACTAATAGAATACAAATGATGAGTTTGTAGATGTAGGACAAGTTTGTAGTTGCAAAATAGTTCCATACACTATTGAACTTGTTCTTTCATAGGGTCAATAGAAAATTCTAATTGTCTTCTATTTTTGGTCTTGACGCTTATTAGATCCATAGTTCAATAAGTATTTGTACATTCATTAGTTATAGAGCTAAGTACAATTATTTTATATTTAGGTTCTCGCATATTTCAATTACTAAGCTCAATATTCAAATCATCTCAACTCAATAATTAATTTAGTCTCAATTAATTATATTTATGTATATGCATTTTATTGGATTAGCTTATATTAAGATTAAGAAAAGTTCATTTTCCTTTACAATAATATAATTGTGTTGATAGGCATAACCTACACAAATGGAAAGGAGGAGAAGCATATGATGTTGTGACCATGAAAGAAAATTAAAAAAAAAACTATCGAACCTACAATTATTTTAAAATATAAATACATTAAAATTGTAAAAAATATAATAAATAAAAATAGAATTGTTAAAAAGTAACATATAATTATATAAGATTTACTATATTTTCAAAGTAAAAAAAATAGAATTATACAAAATAATGAATTATATACACAATTAATAAACAAATATATTATACAAAAAATAACTCTTCAAATAAAAATAAACAAGTGTATTATAATTTTTTTTATAAAATTAAAATTTATGTGCTCTCACATACACATATATATAGTAAATAAAATAATAAAATAATCCTTTTAAATACTTTCTTATTTTTAATAATTTAGATACATATTAACATTTAGTATTCATATAAAATTAAAAAAATGAAGAAAATAATTTCATTAAATTGCAATTTCTTATCTTGAGAATATTGTTAGGCAACACTTAATTAGTTATTAATAATTGTGTTTTGCAACAAATTAAAAGTCATTATCTTTTTTCAAAAAATATTTTAAAAATGAATTGGTGTTAATCTTATTGATTGAAAATTTCACCTCTTATAAACAATTAAATAGCAATTGCTAAAAATACATATTGAAAATTTCCAATAAAAAATGTTATTGATGTAATTTAAAATAAAATAAAATAACTTTTAATATAGACCAAAATTAATTCTATGTTTAAGAATGAATCTATTTATTAATATATTTATTTGTGCATTCATAATAGTAATAGTTTAAATATATTTAAAAATTTAAATTTTATATAAAAATAAAATAAGTTTTTAAATATAAATGTTTTAAAATTATTCTTAGTATGGATCAAATATTTTATTGACATCTATCTATTCTAAAAAAACAAATTAAATATCTCAAAATTAATCTATATAAGATGTCTCAAAACTAATTTATATAAGTATATTTTGTAGACATTGAGGAATGACTTAGTCCACATTGCATTTTTTATCATCAATTCAAATACCCGTAAAATGATTAAATTATTTTATTCATTTAATTATAACTTAATATCTTAATTCCTCTAATTAATTAAATAGTTTTAACCATTTAATTAATTCATTTCATTATTCTTCTAAAATTGATTAATTAAGTAAATTTCATTAATCTATCTTAATTATGTCGCTAATTAATTTCATTATTCTTCTTATGATTAATTAAATAAATTTCCTAAATTTATTTAATTATACACCATTTTATTAATTTTATTGTTCTTCTTTTAATTAATTAAATAAGTTTTCTAAATTTATTTAATTAAGTCATTCAAATTAATTCATATTCTTCCACATTTAATTAAATAAATGATTATTTGTTTAATTAATTAACTCTATTTTCTCACCTAAAGTGCCTCCATAAATTAATAGTTTATTCAACTATTTAATCACATGCAGACACTTTCTTCACCAAAAAAAGGAATTAATTTAATAATTAATTCTTTTATTTGAGCACATGTCTCCTACATTCTCAAGTAAATATCTCATGCATAATTCTCTCCACTTCAAATTAACACTCACCAAATTGATATGTCACCTCCTTCTGACTCAAAAACTCTCTTAGTTACACCTCTTGAAACTAATCGATCAAATCACTTAACTATTCAATCAAACTAATCAATAAAGTTAGTTAACTATGAAATCAAGTCCTCACACTCAATCTAGACCATTCAAATTCAAATCAATCTTGACCGTTGAATCTATGAAGCTTCTATAAAAGAAGCTTCTCAATTCTGTTTTCGGTAACCATAATTTTCAAAGTTTTGTTGTCAAAATACTTACAAGCTAATAGTGCATACTCACAATGTGAGGGAATTGAAACAAATTCAAAGCAAAGTTGAGAAGTATAATGGAGATGAGTCAAGAAAGCATGAGAATTACATGATATGATTCTTATTTATTGATGTTCTTTATTGCATTGTACTTCATTATCAATTTGGGGATCTTAGCATGATTTAGGCAATTTGTGGTCATTTTTGTTGTTATGCTTTCATTCTTCCTGCTTATTTTTCATTATTACATTTGGTGAACCTAACATGAAGTAATAGACTTCGAGAAAAAAATTGTAGAAATTTTGATTTTTGTAGGAACAAGTAGGGATCGACACATCTGATGCATGAAACGATGCATTTGACAGCATGAACTGCATCTGAAGAGGGAAACACCATATCTAACTTATAATGACACATCTATGACTTCCTGTGATGCATTTGAGTGGTAAACCTGTGACGCATCTAACTGGTAAAAATGAATTTTCTGATTTCTGAAATTTTGAGTTTTGATTTTTATGATTAAAGTCTTTTATGACTAATTCGAAGTTTATAGCATGTGATTTGGTGGAGTTAACCTAATTCTTGCAGGATGATTGATTGAAGACAAAAATACAAACTTTTGATGTGTGGTTTTGCAGGATGATTGATAGAAGATAAAAATACAAACTTCTAATGTGCGGTTTTGCAGGATGATTGTCGAAGAAAATAATTTGAAACTCCATTTTTATCATGCTTTCTTCCATGTTTTTGAGTTTTCACATAGGATTTTCTTTTATTAATTAAATGGTTTATTAACCCTGCTTTGAGTCTTCACATAGTAGTTTTGTTGTTTAATTAGGGTGTATTTACTACTATCTTCTATGCTTGGGAAGGTTGGTAGGTTCATATGCTCTCACCTTGGGAAACCTCGGTGATCAGAAAGCCAAACCCATCCACTCTTATGTTTACCTATTAGAGGGCCTACCTTGGTGGGAGAAAGTACTCACCCCAAGGGAACGACTCAAACTGGTAATGAGCTAAAGCCAAGCTACTCCCAACCGGTATAAATTTGAATGTTGAGGAAATCTCAGCATTATAGATACTTCTACAGACAAGCAATAAATCTCCTTATGGGAGCTAATATTGACTCTTGTGTGGCTGCCTGAACAGGTGCACTAATTAAAAACCATTTGTTTAGATTTGCCAAAATCCTTACTATATGTTGGCATAGGAGGTCAAACCTCTGAAGTTGTCCCACATTTTTACAGTTCTTAGTAAAGATGACAAATTCCTTGTTCATGTGGGAATCCAGATCTTGGTAAGCCCAAGAAGTGTGTGTTATGGAGGGGAGCTAGTGCTAGCAAGATCCTAAGTCATCTGCTCTGAATAGGCGTGGATGGAGAAATCCAAGTGGGAATCCAACGAATATTGTCATTTCCAGCCTTAGGATTGTAATTTTTTATTTATTTATTTCAAAAACTTTGCTTGGCGTGTCTTACGTGTGTGTTCAGCCAGATCTGGTCAAACAAAAATATCCAAAATTTGATCCTAAACAAGTTAGAAAAATGTTAAAACCTAGGAAAATTTCATGATTCAATGCATATGTCACATGGAAACCCACATCTGACATTGTGAGTCACAACTGTTTAATCCAAAAACACATCTAACATCTTGAGTCGCAATTGCCAAAACCCACAACACATCTGACATTTTAAACCGCATTTGTGAACTCCAAAAGCACATCTAATACTATAAACCGCATCTGTGAGTTTTTGTGACACATCTGATCTTATGCACCACATTTGCAATCTGGAACGACACATTTACCTATCACAGAAAATCTTACAATCAACCAACGGAAAACTCAAAAGACTTACTGTAGGATTTCATTATATGATCTGCTCTTTGTTGTAAACTTGATCCAAACCTATGACTTGCTCATATTTAGGTTCTTCCTTAGTTTTCCTAGATAGTGTCATCATTGCATTACTTAGATCATCCTTAGCATACTTAGGGAAATCATTTTCCATAATACATTGTAGACCTTAGGGTAGATAAACTGTCTTACCTTGATTGAAAATAGTGATTCAAATACAATTTCCCTTGAGATATCAGTTTACAATTTGTCCTTTGTCATCTTAGTGGAATACTTCAAAGTCACCAAGCTAGTTTGAATTCCACCCAATCGACCTATCACTTAGTCTTTCTGGTATTGATCTTAAAACATCATTGGAAATCCTAGTTGGAACCTTGCATCAAACTTGGTTAGTTAGTGACTCATCCCTTAGTATTGACATATAGTTTACATTATAACTTAGTTATTGCGTGTCATAATTTATGCCAAAATACCAAAAACATAGCTTAACTTTCACATCCTAGATATTTGCATTTTAGACGTTATCTTAGGTCATGCCTTATATTCCAAAAATATTAAAAAAAATAGAACCAACTTAGATAGTTGCATACCTTACGATTTTTACATTTATGAGTCATCCTCCTTTTGAGCAAGTCATAACTTATGGTCCAAACCAGATTACAAAAGAGACGATTAGAAATGGACCCTCCACGACAACATGATGACCTTTACAATCCCACTAGTGAATTGAACCTTGGTACTACACCTCCTTGAGACAATACCAATACCACACACATTGGGTCAACATCAAAACAACCCCCAAAATCTAATCCATATGGTAACCCATTTAAAAATTTCCTTCTGAGAGACGCCCAAGGTCATATCACTGTTGAGGAACTTGAGGCAGCAACCCAGGATCCTGAGGTGGTTGAATTTTTCGATGAACTCACCATGCTTGACCTTGAGAAATTTTTAGCTGAACTCCTAAAGGATGGGGTTAAGTTACCACTTGGTTTTGACATAAACATGCTACAAGCAGTGCCTTCACCTGGAAATGTCTCAAACCAAAACTAAGGAACTACAACACATATTCCATAGAACGTTACGCCTCAGGTAAACCTCAATATACCTTCAGGAGGAGCTACATAAAGTGCTTCAACGACTCACACTACCTCAATACCATCATTTATTCCACAATCCATGACACAATCAACATCAGCCCTTGTAATATAGTCAACAACACAATAGATGTGCACTAACCCATTTGGGACCTCAACAAACACTATGAATACCTCTTCAATCAATCCTAATGAACACAAGAGAATAAGATTTTCAAGTTCAGGACCCACACCTAAGGCTAATGTCAATGGTACCACATATATTCATGTTATTCTCTAAAATAGTGCTACATAAGGACAACAGGGTACACATACGTCACCTCAGGTGAATCAAGCACAACCAAGATTTCAATCAAATAACTTTACATCAAACACATCACAACAAGGTACCCATGCACAACCTGGAGGTCATAACACACAAGGGAAACCCAACATGAACACCTCATACACACATATACCCTAGGTACAACAATAGACGCCTCCATACACCTATCAAGTATCTACGTAAAATGTGGGACCCAACAATACAAATGATGCAACAAACCCATAGGTGGATGCTCTAACTACACAAATTCTTGCTTTATAAATTTTTTTTGAGAACATGCAAGTAAAAACTAAAAAATCCTACAACATGCAGGACCTACATCTGTATCCCTTTGATAGGACTATCTACATGCCTCCTTTTCCACAAGGATACACAATCCCCAACTTTCCAAAGTACAAAGGGACAGGAAACTTGATAGAGCACATCAGAGAATTCAGCACGACATGCGTTGACATTGCATCAGAGAATACATACTTGATGAGATTATTCCCCGAAACTCTTACAGGTCCTGCACTGGAGTGGTTTTCACGATTACCTAGAGGCATAAGTACATGGTCCGAGTTATCCAACAAATTTGTAGACAACTATGCATTTAACATAAAAAACAATATCACATTAGCCACTTTGTGTACCTCGAAATAAGAAGCGGGAGAGTCCTTTATCAAATACTTCCAGAGATGGAGAAACTTGGCGAGACGATGTCAGATAGAGATCTCTGAGAAACAAAAGGTGGACATGTTTGTTGAAAACCTCCTAGATGCTTTAAAGGATCCCTTGCAGGTTCATTATTGTGCCCACTTTGCAGACCTAGTTAAAAAAGGAACAATGATTGAGAAATCACTTGTCGCTAAGGGTGCCCTTAATTTATCTAAGAATACAAACAACCAACACACGTTCAATGACAAAAACAAATACTAGTCTCGAAAAAAAAATGTCACAAACGATGGGGTTGTGGATACTGAAGCAGTAAACAAAACTGGTCCTATTGTCATGCTAAGAGGACATGGAGCATTAACAATTACACCCCAAACCCCTACACCAAAGACCAATACCTTACAAAAAATCAAGGACTAGGACAACAAAGACCACCTAGGCAATACATTAGACACAAATACATTCCCTCAGAGAACCCATTGAGTCCATACTGAAGAAATGTGTTTAATCAGGTGTCATACAAATATGGGAACCCACGCCTTACTTGTTTGAATTTAAACCCTCGTGGTGGGACGATAACGCCTTTTATGAATACCACCAAGGTAAAGGACAAAAAAAATTCTTGTAGACAACTAGAAAATATTATTCGGGACCTCATTGAAGACAAAGTAATCAAGGTAGAGGGACAACAACAACCCACTTCCAATAAAGATCACACGATCTACAAGAATCCTCTTCAAGACCATGGTTCAGGGAAAGCCTTTGGTTCAAGTACTAATAACAATAACTCTACTAATTATACAACTATTGACTATAATTATTCCAAAATCCTCCATCTTTGAGCTACAGATGAACACATCAACACCATTATCATCAAGAAGACCCTAGAGTGAGTTGTAAACACTCACAAAACTAGAATAATCAAACCTGTACCTTCACCTCTGAAGCAATCCCAAGCTAAAGGCCATTTTAACTTGTTGGATCAGCTAGGAAAAACCCCAACACAAATATCCATACTAGATTTTCTACGCACATCACCCAAGCATAGGGCCATCCTAGATAAAATGTTGAAAGAGATCGAAACAACCTCGATGTCGACCAATTTCAAGCCTTGGTGGGATTCTTGGTGAGATCTCACCATGCTACCTTCTCTGACAAAGACTACTCAACCCAAAATATGAACCATAATGACTCACTACACATTGAAGCCTTCATCTATCAAAATATGATCAATCGAGTATTGATAGATGGCAAAGCGGGATTGAATTTTTGTTCCCTAAAATTGGTTAAGGCACTAGGTTGAACGATCCTCTGCAGGCATAATAACACTTCCACTTTGAGTGTGAACCATAATTTTGGATACGAATTTCCAAGTATTGGATCTGGAAATCCCTTATAATCTTCTCCTCGGTCGACCATGGATTCATGCCATGAAGTTCATTCCCTCCATGTATCATCAATGCCTAAAGTTTCCCTACAATGACACCGAGATTAGAAACTAGGGTGATCTTGATCCCTTTGAGTTTCACACTAACCTACGAGGAGTCTTTGAATGTCAGGTGCCACTTAACCGTGAAGTCTCGACATCAAATTCAGCCAAATACATTGACCCCTCAACACTCCACAAGACATCTAATGACACTCAATCATCTGCCTCCACATCCTCTACTTCCATTGCCAAATCCCTAGACCTCGAGATCTAAATATAGAGCAAGGGATGTGGAGAATACAACAAGAACACTCCCTTTTGCATTACCACCATGCCAAAATCACCAAAGATATATGGAAAGCCGTGTTACAACATCAAACCTAAGGTCCTGATTCATGTACCTCCTAAAACTAATTTCATAAAATGGGGAGACCTTAGTAAGGAATATGTTGAATATGTGTTTGACTCGATCTATCAAGAAGAGGTGACACCACTTCTAACACAACAATATGGTAAAGGGTTTCTAATAATGCAAGCAAAATGCTATGATGACACCAGTGGGTTAGGCATAAACAAGAATGGAAGAAGAGAACCCTACATACCTACTAAATGGGGGAAGAATATTGGGATAGGGTGGACACCACTAAAGATTGGTACCACTAAAACCAAATTGCCTTCAAATAAGGAAGTACATGCTTCTGAATCTATCGAGACATTGGAGGATTCCAACAATGAATTTTATGACAATAATGATTCTAACAACTGGGAATGGGAATCCTATGCCTCTAGCACTTACGAACTAGATAATATTTTCCCTGATCCAAACAAACCTAGTCCTAAGGTAGCCAACTGTATGAATGTCAACATCTGAGACGATACCTCAATCCTTACCTTATCAATTGCTTCCCCATAATTTGAAAATATTGATAATGGCATTTCCCTAGTCTACCTACAATTGGTTGACTGGGACCAACAAGGTCCTATTGTTTTGGATACCTTTGAGAACGACAAAGTTATTGTGTAGTTCATGGGGATGAGAGAAGGAATGCCACAGGGAGACCATAATGTTGGCTTCTCTATAAAACTTTATGTGGCAACGTACTTCAAGGAGACTGCATCACCCTCTAATCACAAAAAAAATAATAAAGAGAAAAAAGGAAAGGTATTTGGGTGAAAACCGTGAGGTGCCCTCTAATCATAAAAAAGTAAAACAAAGGATGTATCCAAAGGTGAAAACCTCCCTGAGGTGCCTAAGGATGGAGGGTTGGAATTTCTCCCCATCACATAAGAGCAATCACCGATGTTAATTGAAGATACATAAGAGGTCAACATTGGAACACTTGAAGATCCTAAGATAGTGTTACTAGTAGCTTCCTTGACAAAAGAAAAAGAACCCAACTTCCAAGCATTCTTCACACAATACAAGGGTAATTTTTCATGGTCATATGCCGACATGCCTGGGTTGGATCATGAGTTAGTCTTACATCACTTGCCATTGAATCCAGATGCTAAACCGGTAAAGCAAAAACTCTAAAAAATGCATCCACAAATCACCTTGGTGTTCAAGATAGAACTAAAGAAACTATTGGATGCTGGCTTCATCAGGTCTATTGATTATGCTAACTAGATTTCCAATCTGGTACTTGTCACAAAACCAAATGGGAAAATCCACATATGCACTTACTTTAGAGATTTAAACAAGGTGTGCCCTAAGGACAACTTTCCTCTCCCCAACATCGACATGATCATGGATCTTACAACAAGATACAAGATGTTGTCCCTTATGGATGGCTTCTCTAGCTATAATAAAATTTGTATTGCTCTAGAAGACCAACGCAAAACAATTTTCACTTGTCCTTGGGGTACCTATTGCTGGAACATCATGTCCTTCAGGTTGAAAATGCAAGAGCTACATACTAGCAAGCAATGACTATAATATTTCATGACTTAATGCATACCCTAATGGAGGATTATGTTGATGATCTCCTGGTAAAGTCCTTAAGTAGAGTTGATCATCTAAAGGTTTTAGACAAAGTCTTTCAATGACTAGAATCATACAAGGTTTGTCTCAACCCAAAGAAGTGTGTCTTTGGGGTAAAATCTAGAAAATTATTGGGATACATCATCTCACATCAAGGCATAGAAGTTGATCCCACTAAGGTAAAATCCATCATCAACATGCCTCCGCCAAATAACATTAGTCAATTAAGGACATTACAAGGGAGACTACAATTTATTAGGAGATTCATTGCTCAACTCGCTGACAAATGCCATCAGTTTCAATGCCTTTTATGTAAAGGGATCCCTTTCATATGGACCGACAAATTCCAAGAAGCCTTTCAAAAGATAAAAGAGTATCTCCTAACAACGCCCATGTTGATTCCACCAATAGATGGGAAGCCCCTCATATTATATGTATCTACAACCACAACAACATTGGGGCACTACTTGCTCAAAATGGCCACGATGAAAAGGAAAAATCAATCTAATATATTAGCAAGACCTTGGTGGGGTATGAACTCAACTACACTCCTATCAAACGGGCTTTCCTGGAAGTGGTCTTTGCAACACAAAAGCTAAGACATTACATGTTGAATAACCAAACAAAGCTGATAGCAAAAATTGATCCACTCAAGTATCTTCTCAGTAGAGCAACGTTAACAAGGCGGTTAGCAAAATGGGTCATGGTCCTTAGTGAATACGATATCCAATATTGCAAGCATAAGGCAATCAAAGGATAGGTAATAGCAGATCAACTTGCAGATGTACCAAAACAAGCAAAACTCCCCCTCATCATTGATTTTCCAGATGAGTCACTCTTCATTGTTGAGACAAGTAATGTATGGAAGATGTACTTCGATGGCTCCTATACCAATGATGGGTCAGGTGTTGGGGTATTTTTCGTCACCCCACAAGGTGACACAATACCAAAATCATTCAGAATATCATTCCCTTGTGCAAATAACATTGCAGAATATGAGGCCCTATTAACAGGATTGCGTATGGCTATCAAGTGGAAGATCAAAAGTATACAGGTCTTCAGAGATTCACAGTTAGTCATCAATCAGGTCAATGATGACTATGATACAAAGGATGAGAAATTGACTCCCTATAAGAAAATGGTCGACAACTTCAAGCTTTACTTTGTCAACATCACTTTTTGTCAGATATCCTGCATACAAAACAAAGCAGCAAATGCCATGGAAACCATCATATTGCTCTTGGACATACCTAACAATGCGTCATAATACGAGTTCTGAGTGGAACAACTATTGGTCCCATATTTTAATGTCCCAGAATCTAAAATGGTTTGTGAACTTGTTGGTCCTGAGTCACCTTGGTACCTAGACACTTATCTAATAACCAACGCAAGAACTTTATCCAAAAATCCTCTCGTTATGCCATCATCGAGGATACCTTGTATCAACAAACCTTTGACAATTCCCTACTCTGATGTATCGATAATACAAAAACATAAAGAACCTTATGCAAAGTGCATGAAAAAATTTATGGTGCCCACTCCAGTGGTCCTGCTTTAGCGAAAAAGATTATGCGGTTGGGATACTATTGGTCGACTATGGAATAGGATACATACTGATTTGTCAAAGGATGTGGACAATGTAAAGTTCATGGTGATCTCATTCATGCTCCAACACAAGAACTAAGGCACATCACTTCACCTTGGCCCTTTTCTCAATGGGGACTCAACCTTGTGGGGAAAATTCATCTCACTTCCTCAAATGGCCATAAATTCATCATAACCGCCATTGAATACTTTATCAAATGGGTAGAGGCCAACCCCCTTACCTACATCATCGACAACCAAAT
This sequence comes from Sequoiadendron giganteum, assembly GCA_007115665.2. NCBI lineage: Eukaryota > Viridiplantae > Streptophyta > Pinopsida > Cupressales > Cupressaceae > Sequoiadendron > Sequoiadendron giganteum. The sequence continues at coordinate 169,379,357 of CM021109.1, forward strand.
CACAAAGTTCATTTTTAATTATATCATTTGCTGCTATGGTCTCCCACAGTCCATAACCACGCACAATGGTCATCCCTTCAAAAACCAAGATGTTTGTGAACTGTATGAATAATTCCACATTCAACGCCATTTTTCCACTCCCTACTACTCGCAAGGTAATGGTCAATCCAAGTCATCCAATAAAACCATCATTAAAATCCTTAAGAAAACCGTCAATGACGTTGGTTGTGACTGGCACATCCAACTCAACCCTGCCTTATGGGCATATCGAACAAAAATTCGTACTCCCACTGGGGCCACCCCATTTTCCTTAGTCTTTGGTTCAGAGGCTACTCTCTCCATTGAGGTTGAAGTCCCCTCTTTCTGAGTGTCCATGAAATGGTTAATCGATGATGAAGAGTACAGGATATCTAAGCTATATGAGTTGGAATTACTGGATGAGCGAAGACATAAAGCACTAACCCACTTACAAGCATATCAAAACCGTCTTTGCAAAAGTTACAACAAGAGGATCCTGGTCAGACATTTCGACATCGACGACCTACTACTACTGCAAAATCCTAAAAAACCAAGTAGACTGAGATAAACCTGGTAAGTTTGAGCCTAACTGGCTAGGCCCTTATGTCATCACAACTTCCTTCAGTTCTAGCGCATATCAGTTGTGTACTTCAAAGGTAGAACCATTATCTAAGCCTATAAAAAACTTGCACCTACGCAAGTTTTACACATAGCTTCAAAGAGCTTGGGAAAAACCATAAAATACAAAAAAAAAACCAAAAAAATAAAATTGTAAAGAGAAATAATCCATCTAATAGTGAAAACCATCTCAATAGCTTTGGATAAGTACAATGGTGAAAACCTAGAAAATAGGCACCATGTGTAGTCTTCACTCTATCATCTATTATCACTTCACATGATCTTTTCACCTTCACCCATATTAATATAACTGTCCCTCCTTCATTCTGCGATACCCACAATAAGAGTAGTTGCTAGTCCTATGGCTTGAGATCGGTTAACGCTCGCAACATACCACACAGAATCCTTCTTACCATCCAATCCCACATATTACCTGACTGGGGGCAAATACCTAACACCCATTCTCGGTGGAGTAAACCTCTAGATCTTCAGGACCTAACACACTTGGAAAACATAAAAAAAAATCAAAAAATGTGTCAAAAATGCAAAAACACTCAAATAATGTCAAAATCCCAAAAAATCCAAATAATCGGAAAACTATAAAATACAAAGTCAACATCTACCATATTAGTCTTTGTCAATGTTGAGCTATGTTGCCTCTACAAATGGATGTAGGCAAGGCCATCTTTCGATGTGCCCCCGACGCATTAGGTCAATTTCTTCTAGGTTTGTCAAATAAAATAAAATAAAATCACGACTTACTCTTTTTCAAATAAAGAAAAGTCAGGTTGTGTTGAACTACGAAGTCTCTGCATGTATAATGTAGGAAAGGCCATCAATCGATGAGCCCCCGAGGCCACACTAGTTCAGTCCTTTAGGGTTCGTCACATTCACTATCACACACATCATATGTTTTCAAATAAAGAAAATCTTTTTCAATCAGTCCTGTCGGTCGAAGTCTAATCGAACTATGTGGTCTATGTGTGTAAAACATAGGCAAGGCTTAACAACCCTTGAGGCCCCTAGGATATGTCCTTAGGTTAGGTTCTTGGTCAAAATCTTGGAAAACATGAAAACATTGGAAAATTTGAGAAAACAAAACATTTGTTAAACATCTCGACAACATTCGTTATACAATGAATGACTCGAACACAAGTTAAAAAATGACGCACAATTCAACCAGTCAAAAATCAGAATCAACATCAAATCTATCAAATCAATCATTTAAGGGTCTTCAAGATGTGTCCTTCTTGACGTCAGACTCTTTTATGTCAAACAATTTATTTAGGATATGCATTTCCTGAATCAATAACAAATTTATCAAATCAATCATTTAAGGGTCTTCATGATGTGTCCTTCTTGACGTCAGATCCTGTCATGTCATCTATTCAAGATGTGTTCTTCCTGAATCCTGACTATGGCAATAATTGAGTTTGACATTTCAATCTTCTTTAGGATGTGTCCTTCCTAAAAGAATGACCAATCAACCTCGTCATCGCCAAGTCAACCTTGGAAAATAAACAAAGATCTGACACACATGTCTTGACAAGCATTTTCATTTATTTTTCAATGATTTGATATGAACACGTGACTAGCTACCTCGATGATGTTCTATGACGGGTTTAGAGGAGCGAGAATGTTACTTGGGCATATCTTTATTTTGACTAATTGTCTTATCTTTTTGATATGATCATGTGACTAGCCACCTCGATGATGTCCTATCATGGATTTAGAGGAGCGACAATGTTACTTGGCCATATCTTTATTTTTGATATGTCATGTCACTCGCCACCTTGACGATGTCCTATGATGGATTTAGAGGAGCAACAATGTTACATGCACATATCTTATCTTTTTGAAATTGTCATGTTACTAGCCACCTCAAGGATGTCCTGGCTATAGGATTTAGAGGAGCAATGACGTATCATGATGATTGTCTTATATTTTAAAAGTTTTCATGTCACTAGCCACCTCAAGGATGTCCTAGCAATAGGATTTAGAGGAGCAATGACATTTCATGACACATTTCTTGCGATTGCTTCTTGTGGTTTGTCTCGAAAAAAAGATTGGGAACAATTGGGTTCCTCAGTATGAGTCACAAAAATCCTTGTTTGTGGCTGTTTGTTTGTCAAAAGCATGACATTGAACACCATTGGTCTATCTCATATCATGGTGTTTCTTGTCTGTTGCAATAAACCGCCCAATGATGATAAAAATGTAAATGCTTAGTATAATAACAACAAAGTGGCAACATATCTTTCTTTCACGCTAACATAAATCATATTCAAGATAACATTCTTCTTCCATCGCATCAGGATGGTGTATTGTGACACACAAAAATCACCTGCATTCATTACAACATTAGAGCAACATACATCTTACATCCATTTTGCATAAGGAAATAAAAACATAAAAACATTATCATATACATTTTCATAACATGATATAGATAACACATATGCATACAATGACTATATATCAATAACTCACATGCATCCATTTCATCATAAATCAAGTGCATCAATTAGAAATAAAATCATATATCATCATCACCAGATAAGCATGAATCATAAAGGAATCATCAGTGCATCACATAAACAAACACATCATATAATCGTCGCAAAAAATGCATCACACACACACACACACACATATATATATATCTCAAAATGTGTCATAGTATAATATCCAAGATGTATATCAAAAAATGGAGCTTGCAGGCTCTATAATCATAATACAATATCTACAATATAAATATATCTCTATGTTGAACTCCCACTACTTTGATGAGGAGAATGCGGTGGTGACCGACAAAGAGTGCCTAAAGATTGTTGTGCAGATGGGGGCCTATCATAAGGTCATGGCATGCGAGGTCCTAGGACACCCCCACTGCTCTGTGATCTATTGTGGGATCTGCTATGGGATCTACTCCGAGATCTACTCCTAAGTGCCTAAGAAGAACTAGGATCCCATCTCTCAGGAGGTACCTCTTGCTCATAAAACTCCCTTTAATATTGCTCCCGCTCACCAACTCTGGCCAACTCTCGAGCCATATCTGCATTCGATCTACTGCAAAGAGCAACAAACTCTAAAAATCTCTACTTTGTCTCTTGGCTCCGTGCCACTGCCTGATCTCTCTCCTAATAGGAACTATCCCTCTCCAACCGCATCTCATCTCGCTCCATGGACACAACCCTCACTTGCTTCTCTAGAGATGCTACCCTGGCCCTCAAATCAGCCAGCTGCTAATCTATGGGACCCTCCTCTTGTACGGGTCTCTCCTCCTCATCTACATCCCACTCCTCCATGATACGATCTCAGAGCTCCTTCTCCTCATTTCCCATCTCCTCCTTGGGAAAGTCCTCTACATCCTGGTATCTGGATCATAATAACTCTAGGGCATCCCCAACGACCTCCTTCTCTCCACCAATGGCCTCCTCCTCTCCACCAACGACCTCCTCCCCGATCGCCTCCTCACCAACAACCTCCTCCTCTCCCTCGCCCTCGACCTCACGAATGGGTGACAATGCTCTACACCAACCTCTCCCACCTCATCGACCTTGTCGACCACCCTTCCCACCTTCTCCTCCTTCTCCTCTCCCATCATCCCCTCCACCTCTACCACCTCGACCACCCCCTCTGCCACCATGCCGACCTCATGGGCCTGTACCTCAACACTCTACAGGCATTGGCTGATCAAGAACTCTATAAGGCACAAGTCTATGTTGTTCCCACTAGGTATCATAGGTTGTTGTAGTACCAACATACGCTAGCCCACCCCTCCATGCCCACTACATTGGTTGCAGTGCATCAATATCTGCCTCTGACATCACTACAAGAATCATGGGACCCCATAGAGGAACCTCCCTCAAAGATCTAGAAAACTCAGCTCAGCCACGAGGCTCATTCTAAATCTCACCAAATTGTCAGAGAACTCTATCTGGTAAGTGTCTCTCTATGATATGTACAATAGCAACTGTCCTCCCGATCAGATAACGTGTCTATCGACAGAAAGGAAAGTGTCGATCCTCATCCCACCACTGCGCATAGTCAATGTATGGACTCCAAATAAACTGTGTGAGAGTGTCAATCATATACCTCCAATATATGATATCTCCAACATGTGTCTATGTAATAGACCCGACATACTGAAATACATATGGTGATCGGTCATCTAGTTGATGAACGACTAATGGACAAAAAACGACAATGTGCTCCCACACCTAGATCATCAACAAAGTGGTCCCACAGCTCATGGACCATGCCTCCCTATAAGCTATGTCATGCAAATGGAAGTAAATCTCTAGTAGACATGGGCCCCATGCATACACAACCTATCTCTCCAACATCCCCACTAACATCTCTCCCCAACCCACAGGAAATTCATGCCCTCGATGGTCTGGAAGTATAATCCAAACAATAAGAGTACACAACAAATAATCAATCCACTCATATCTATCTACAAGCACATGCCATATGATCTATTAGTGCTCGATACCAAGGTGTCTAACATCCTCATACGCATAGTATCAGGTGATCTCACTGTAACCCCTTTGAGTATCATACCGAACCCTCTCACCACATATCAGTAATCTGAGTATCCTGTACACATCCTCCAATGTAACTATCACCTTTCCTGTGGGAAAATGGAAAGACGAAGTCTTTGAATGCCATCGTTGGAAAAGTGCAATGAGCATCCCTCGGTTTGCCCAAATGCTAGGCATAGCTATAACATGATGAAGTCCAAGATGCCATATCAAACGTTGCTTTGCATTGGTCAACTGGTCTCACAATCCGTAGGTGGCTGGTTTAGACTCTCGAGTGTAAATCGGATCCAAAACAACCTACAAAAGAACAAAAAAATATCTTGCATCAGAAACACAAAGAAAATTTTACACTTCATAAGCTCAAAAAATTTGATAGGCAGATGTGTCATTTTATTTCACAAATGCGGTACATAATACAAAGACATTGTTTCATTTCACAAATGCGGTGCATAATACAAATGCGTCGTATAATATCACAAATGCATCATATAAATAATATGCGTCACATAATAGTTAAATGTGGTGCATAATGCAAATGCATCATTCCTGTTGTGCATGTTTTGCACACACGCCCTGTCATAGGCAGGGACCCCCTCTTTTCGCTCCCGATGGGCTGCTTTGCTCCCGTCTCATTTTGCATGCCCCTTTCTTGGAGCCTAGATCGATCATGTGCCGTCAAGCGATCAAATTCCCTTGACTATATTCACCTACCTAAGTTTCGCTAAGTCTTTTACTTTCGCGGAAGTGCCCATGCGGGTTTCCCTTTGCCCGTTGCCTCGGCGTCCTCCAGGCGTCAACCCTGCTTGCCCGGTTTTCTTTTTCCTTCATTTTTGACTTTGGGGATAGGTTTCCTATGGATTTTGGATGTTTTGTGGTGCCTAAGTGAACTTCCAAGGTTTCATTAAGTTTCAGGAAGTTGCAAAAATTTCAAAACAACATTCCGGCCTCTGGGGCCCGAACTATCCGTCATCTTTTCAAAACAACATTTCAGCCTCTCGTTCCCAGAATGTCCAAACACCCTCCCAATTTGGAAATGGACTTTGACCCACATGCTCAAATTGGATCCTCTCCTGCATGAACTTCTCAAATTCCAAATTTGAAGCCGAGAGATACCATCTGGGTCGCCCTTTCAAAATAACATTCCTGCAACAACATTCCTAAAACAACATTCCTACAATAACTTTCTGGCCTCTGGGGCTTGAATTGTTCGTCGCCCTTTCAAAACAACATTTCGGCCTCTCGAGCCCGAATTGTCCAAACTCCCTCCAGTAAACTGCTAATGGCAATTCACATTGAATATTATGATCTTTTGATGATGCATGGATGGATATAACAAAGATTTTGCAAGATTTGATTAGCGTTTTCCTTGATTTGTGTATGAAAGCACCTACAACACTTCATGCATGCAGGTTTCGAGAAGCCTACCACGGGTCTGTTGGGAGACCCATTGAGAAAGTTGAACAAGGAAAAGCACATAGCTCCCATCATCATTCATTTTATGCCCACCTCTCCTCGTGGCACCCATCAATAGAGCTAGCATTAGAAGAAGGCCTGTGCCAAAGAAGTCAATGAAAAAAAGAACAAGGAAGTTGTCTTGCTTTTCACCAGATGATGGTGATCTTTAAGGGGTTGTCCGCCCAAATCAGGGGCAACCAATCCATTGATGCCAGTTGTCAACAGACCCATTTGATCCAATGAAGAATGTTGCAAGTCCATCGAGAAGAAGGCAACTTTCAGGCAGTTTCAACTACAGTAAAAGGGAAATCAACTAGAAGACAAAACTGCTACAACATCTGGGCACTAAAAGACAAAATAGAAAAAGGACAACACATGTATTTTAAATTTCTGAATATTGTGGGGTAGGTGAAGCCCTAATGTAATTGAATCTGGGCCACACAATGTAATTCAATCCTGGCCATTCATTTAGGCTTTGAAAAACTATAAATAGGGGTCTCCCCCTCATTTGTAAAGGGTTGGAGAGCTGGTGTAAAGGCATTCTGCAATAATTGAAAGAAACATTGCATGATTTATGGGTGTTTCCTTTTGATTTTGCTCATTATGTGTACATGGTTCTACTTCCCTATTAGTTTAGTTGTTAGTTTCTTGAATGAAAGTGATGATGGTTTTTGCTATTATAGTATTTGATGAATTTCCAGCACATACTTTTGGCACTTGTTGATGACAAGTTGTTGTGCAAAGTTAGCTTGGGCTTCCATATTTCATTGCTGCAACTTAGCTCAATTGCATGTTCATGATGTGCATGTGCAATCTGAAAATTAGAAGTCCTTAGAAGATTGCATTGGTTTTGTGTAACTGTAGGTTTCTCTTGGCCAAGCAAAACCCAGTATAGGGAGTTTGTCTACTATAGCAGCCTCCATGATCACTGTTCATTCGTAGTTTCAGATCTAGAAACCTTCTCTCTTCCCTGCCCTTTTTCCTTTTTTTTAATAAATAACCTTAGGCAAGGTTCATTGCACATTATAAAGCTAAATCTGATGTTGAAATGGAGTTCTAGACTACTGTTTGAACCTGCAACAAACACTCACCAATTCTCCCATCTTAAGAACCCCATTTGTAGATCCAACTTCCCCACTTTGTGACTCATCCATAAGACTGCCTTGTGATTCCATCAAATCACATGAAACAACAAAGATATTCCAAGCACTTTCAAGACCTGACATTAGAGACCTTAGGATAGTGTTCTGCAATTTGATTGTGGAAGATTGTCTTTCAAGAGAGGTGATGCACCTATGCATTGGCTGTGTTGTGAAGTGCATAAAAAACACATCAACAATTCCATTTAGCAAATGCGAACCAAAAATCAAATGTATCACTAGCCCTATCATATGCAACTTACTAAAGCACATGCGGTTCAAAAATAAGCAAATGCATTGATTCACAAAAATACACAAAAAACCACCCATGTGTTCCCGCAAATGCGTCATATCGTAGACAAATGCATCACATACAAACGCATTTGCAGTGCACAACAAATAACACATATGAAAAACAAAATTTAACACCCTAAAAATACGTGAAAATTAAAATTTAAAAAGTTGGATTTAGGGTACATACCGGCTCTCCTGTTGGTTGTTGGAAGGTCCAGATGCGATATCCGTGATGCTTGGTGTATGGAATGGGAGACATTTTGCAAGGAGCTCTAGAGCAAAATCACAAGTTTTCAATCTTCAAGGGTGAAAATGAATTCAATTTTACCCAATTTCTATTTATACCCAGGGGTTTTTAGGGTTTTGTTTGAACCCTAATGTATTGGACACACTATTTTGGTACTTCCACCAACCATTTCAAGTACTAAACCTCACTGAAACTGATTTCTTTCACCACCATCGAACTTCTGGCTATCCAATTACCTAATAAGGACAATTTCCATTTTTTTCTGAATTTTTCAAAAATTCGTCAATTTTTCCGAGGGGGCATACCTTTACCTATTTCATACCACAACATGATTGGGGCATGTTATTCTTTGACACAAATGCCGAAACGACATTATGTCAAAGAGGGGCAAACTGTAGACACTAAAAAATGGCTTAGGCGTGCGACTACATTTTTTATCATCAATTCAAGATACTCGCAAAATGATTAAATGATTTTATTCATTTAATTATAACTTAATATCTTAATTCCTCTGATTAATTAAATAGTTTTAACCATTTAATTAATTTCATTTCATTATTCTTCTAAAATTGATTAATTAAGTAAATTACATTAATTTATCTTAATTACATTGCTAATTAGTTTCATTCTTTTTTTTTTGATTAATTAAATAAGTTTCCTAAATTTATTTAATTATACACAATTTTATTAATTTCATTATTTTTCTTTTAATTAATTAAGTAATTTTTTAAAATTTATTTTATTAAGTCATTCAAATTAATTCATTTTCTTCCACATTTAATTAAATAAATGATTATTTGTTTAATTAATTAACTCTATCTTCTCACTTAAAGTGCCTCCATAAATTAAATAGTTTATTCAACTATTTAATCATGTGCACACACTTTCTCCACAAAAGAAAGGAATTAATTTAATAATCAATTCTTCTATTTGAGCACATGTCTCCTACATTCTCAAGTAAATATCTCATACATAATTCTCTCCACTTCTGACTAACACTCTCTCTCAGTTCACTCACCGAATTGATCCGTCACCTCCTTCTGACTCACAAACTCTCTCAATTACACCTCTTGAAACTAATCGATCAAATCATTTAACTATTTAGTCAAACTAATTAATCAAGTCAGTTAACTATGCAATCAGGTCCTCACACTTGATCTGGACCATTCAAATTCAAATCAATCTCAACCATCGAATCTGTGAAGCTTCTATAAAAAAAGCTTCTCAATTCTGTTTTCGGTAGCTACAATCTTCAAAGTTTTGCTGTCAAAATACTTACAGACTAATAGTGCATACTCACAATTTGAAGGCATTGAAACAAATTCAAAGCAAAGTTGAGAAGAATAATGGAGATGAGTCAAGCAAGCATGAGAATTACATGATATGATTCTTATTTATTGTTTTCTTTTATTGCATTGCACTTCATTATCAATTTGAGGATCTTAACATGATTTAGAAAATTTGTGGTTGTTGATGTTGTTATGCTTTCATTCTTCATGTTTATTTTCCCTTATTACATATTTTAATGATCTTTAGACAACAAACAAAATTTTGTGAAATGAGAAGGAAGAGATTTGAACTTTAAATTTTGTGAAACAAGAAGATAGAGGTTCAAACTTAGGACACATAAAAAATAGGTAAGATTCTTTATTTATATGAATTAAAAATATACATCTATTATGATGATTATAAAATTATTTTTATTCAAATGTCTATACTAATAAATTAATTTTTAATTTTAAATTAATAAAAAAATATAATTAATATTATTAATTTATGTTATAAATTATTTACTACAAAGATAAACACTAGTAACACTTTGTTAAAAAATTATATAATTAATACACTAACATATAAAAAGTGCTTATCTAACTTAAATCATGAATTAATATAAAAACCTCGAAATCATATTTCTTGTGGTCTTTTAGACAGAAGTATCTAAAATATAAATTTATTTTAAAAAATAAAAAAATGAAATTGAAATGTTTTTTGGTTGTTTAAAGAGGCCAAATGAGAACTCAAATAAATTATATTTTCTCAAACGCTAATTAAAAAAACATATTTTATATCCGAGTGTAAGCTGAACCGAAGGCATAGATTTTTAGTTAATTACAGCATGGCAATATCCTGTTTCACCTGCAGGCTTCATCCACATTCTCAATCGAAGCCTCTGTTAATCTCTCTACCTCCCAACAATTCTGTTAAACAAGCCCTGTACAAATGTAATCCTCTATCACACACAAGTAGTAGAAGAAAACTGCGGTGTCAAGCAAGATTTATTGATCCTTCAAATATATTATTTGCTGACATATACAAGCCACCAAATTTGCAGACTCTAATAATAGCTTCGAGCGTTTTGGCTGGAATTTTATTGTCTCTGTACTTTGGCTTGAAGGTAAGCAACACCCATATTTTGGAAACATTTTATAGCCAAATGTAGGTGGGAATTCTATGCTTTTTAATCCAATCTTATCCGAGAATCAATACAATTTCGGGTTAAGAAAAACTTAGTATGGATTATTGATACTTTTTCTAGAAGTAGTAGCATTTCTGAAATTCTGGATATGGAGTGTGTGTAAAGAGTAATATGAATAATTTACAATGTACAGGGCGACCCTGTTCGCTGTGAAAGGTGTGCAGGAAATGGTTAGAAATCTCTTTCCCACGACTTTGTGTAAATGCATGAAATCACACTGAAATTATAAAATGGACATGAATAATTGCTTCATGTTGGCTAAAAGACTTTGGCCCTGTTCAAATGCATGACGTTTTTAAGTCTGAAATATAGATACCATGATGAATTGAAGAGAAATATTGTTCAAGTTGATGATTTTTAAGCTTGATAGGGGCTGCCTTTAATAGGGATCCCGCTCAAGTTGTGGGTTGCCTTATTAGGGTGAGGGACTTTAACCTGGGACGCACGAGTTTGTGGACATGGGTCAAGCTTAAATATATCCCATATTTTTTTTTTGTAAAAAGGATTCACATTCAAATGTACCTCAATAATCATTGCATCAAAAGCTAGCTACATGTCCATAGACATCTTATTGTAGCGTGGGACTTGAACCCGGATGAGACCCTTATGAATTACCCCCAAATGGAATTATGCCAGAACCTCTGGACTTTTTTTAGCTGAATTTGGGCTCTAATTAGACAGTCTTAAATTTACTCCCAGTCTCCGTCCCTAGCGTAGGGCCAATTGACTTTTTTATTCTAGTGTGGTGCAGCCTTGTTGGAGCTGGAAAAGGGTTTCGATTATAGGTTGTAGTCGGGAGGCTTTTGATTTTTAGGCTGGAAAAGGGAACACAGACAATGTTTTGGACTATCAAAGGAGTTCATGCTCCAGCATCCATTATTGGCTGTTCTCTTCCATACCTAATTAAGTTTTATTAGTCATCAAGAATCTTCAATGAAGGGAAACAACTTATTGCTTCGTAGGGTCAGGACTTACTATATGCATCCATTGATTAATAGGTGTGTGTAACCCATCATTTGTTCGCTTTATTCACAGCATTCTATTTCTATTTTCTTTATTCTTCATAAACATATTATGTTTAACATATTTCTTTCTTGTATACCTACCTGGCTACTACACACTTTGATTTGTAATGAAATGTTAAATGATATAAATTGGAATTGAAATTATGTTAATGTTCACAAATGGCCTGAGTCAATTAATACGACTGGAGTGCATTTTCTGGAATAATGGCCAGAAAGAACCCACAGGAAATGGGATCCAGAAAATCCTTTGCTCTGGAAAAAGAGAAAAAGATCTAAGACATATTTCTACGTTTTACTAGTCACTTGGATTTCTAGTGTCTGATTTTATACAATTAGGAACATTTGAGGTCTTAGTTTGTAGTGTCATGTGCTTAACTGGACTTAATGTGATCAGGCAAGCAATATCGATTCCCTCACAATAATTGGCAAGGCATGACATCATGCAGAAAATTAATGCAAGTCATGACATTAAACATAGGGTGTCACACCTGTATAAAGTTGGTTTTGGTAACACCTGTAGAAAGAAAGGCTCAAAATTCCTCACAGGAAGATCAGATTCCTTCTCTATAGATTATATACTTTCAGTAAACAGGTGAGAGATAACACCTTGAGCATATCATCCCCTACATTGGTTTGTGTCCTGCTTTCAATTGTGGAACTTTTTGATCATATTTTCCTCTCTTTCTGCTTTATGTCCAGCTTTTGAATGTTGAACTTTTATGACCATATTTTCTGCCCTTGCTAGATGAGTTGAATCCTGATTTGCATACGCTCATTTTCCAATTTTCGCTCTACTCATGGATGATTGTACGGAACATTCAGAAAATTCATTTTTGAGATACAGTTCTATCCTCTTGTGTTTGCATGGATCAATGATGTTATTTTCTGTATGTCAACGAATCTATGATTCTGTACTCTATCTATACACTCTAATTGTTCTTTCTAGGCAGCATTACAATCTGTGATTCCCTCCTATAACAATTAAGGTTTTCTGCAATCAGAACTGAAGTTCCAATTCAGCAGACAATGCACTAAGTATGGACTTAATGTGTGATAAATGGAAATTGATCAATACTGAAATGAAAATTAACAAGACTGAAATTGCTTAGGTAACTAAGATTGGTGTGGAGCATAACCTGATGACATTGACATTGATGTTATGTGTCTTTGATGTTTTCAATGTAGGTGTGAAAATTGATGTGGCAAACTTTGGCTTGAAAATCTTAGGCTGAGAAATGTTGCCAAACTTCTGAGTATATTTTTGAGTTGCTCCAATAGCTTACCCAGGAGCTACACAACTAATGACAACAACAAAATGCATTTGAACTTCAGCTTATGTAATAGATGACAAGCATGCTTGATGCTACAACAACTCATGAGACAACTGATTACTGGTTTTATTCCTTTGATAGGCCTGATTTCCCAACTGGCTTTCAGGTTGGGCAATGAGATTTCCGTTCCCCATTTTAATGAAATGATTGATAGGGACAAGGTAGAGGCTGCTGTGTGTTACAAAAATCACAGAAAAGGAATGCAGGAAAAAGGGAACAATAAACAAGTATGCAAAAGATGGGAAGCACCTATTTATTGTAACACAAAAGCTCACACACAAAGGTGGCTCTACGTATTTCTTTAACATAATATGGTTGATAAAGATAAAAGATACATCTAATAGGGATTTCCCTTACCATATACTCAATGAGAAAGAAAACCCTAACTAACCCATATCTTACCTATGGCTTGACTTCTCATTTATCATAGGTAGACAAAACATTACTTGAATAATAACTAAGACTAAGGACTAGGACTACGAACAACAATATAATAATATGTTGTGCTCAGGTATACAACTTGCCCTCTACCTTAAAGTGCTTTGTCCCCAAAGCTTTTAAAAGACACAAACTGAGAAAAGAACTCTTAGATATTTTGAATTTTATAGAAGGTTTCATACTTAATGTAAAAAAGGTAGCAATCCTAAACAGATTGCAAACATTAGCTCAAATCATATCATTAGCCCAGAAAATGGAGAGCTCAAAGCAAGCCTATAAACATCCTTCCAACAAACCAACCATAAGAATGAATTTAGTCAAAACAAGTCTATAAATAACTAACATGGAATAGATGAACCATCCAACAGAAAACCTAAATACCAATTACAACAATAAAGAGGCCCAATCCATTTTGTAAGATTAAAATTTGCATTTTCTATTTTACCTTTTTAGGTCCTTTGTCATGAGAGGGATTTTAGGCACATGATTGATGAAGGAGATCAATGATTTGAAGGACCTTGACCGATAGGGGGAGTGAGCAATAGTAAAGTACTTGATTGACATGTTAAGGACTTCTATCTATTGTTGGTTGTGTGCTTAAAGGCCACTCTTAATTTGAGTTATTTTGTCCACTTTGCCTCTCCCTCCTTGTATTGGACAAATGGTTTGCTATTGCTCACATCTTGACCTCATTTGCCAATTGAGTGCTCTCTCTACGGGTTGAGCTCCTTTAGTTTGGCATGAGTGCCTTTTTGGCACCCCCATCACCCATTTGTAGTATCTATAGTATCTTTCCATTATCCATGTCAGCAAATGGGGCTCCATCTTTATGTTGGACAAAGGAGGGGAGGACTCTTAGGTAATCAAGGATACTTATGCACTTTGTTGAGGGCCTTTAGCCTAAGCACTTGATTGACATTAAGGCCAAGTGTTCCCTTGATGGTTGAGTGCAGTCAGTCCAATCTAGTTTGAACAATGAAAACAAGGATAACAAAAGCATGAATAAGGAGTTGGAATCTTGGAGAATGCAAGAGTGAACGAGATAGGCGAATACTAGGTTGGAAGATAATGCGATCCATACCAAACCAAATGTATGAATACCTGAATCAATTAAATTGGATCTTGTTTTTTCTGCACATCATTTTGTTAGTAGTCTTTTCCATAGTTTGCAGACTCGCCGAGTACTCGGCAAAACTTGCCAAAATCGTGAGTCCTTTGGGCAGCCGAGATGAGTTGACTAGAATCGCAAGCCAAGTCTCGAAGAGTCTTGCCGAGTACTCCTCCGAGTCTTGGTCGAAAACTCTTCGAGTCTTGGGCTTGGATTCTTGAGTTTGGAGCTTAGACTCTTGGTCTGCAAGGAAAATGCCCAGGCAGCATTTTAAGTAAAAAAACATCATTTTTTTTTCATTTTTAGCTCTTATTCGCCCATTTCACTCAGCCAAACATCAACCTAGCAAGGAAACGAGTTGAGACGAGAAGTTTTTAGGATTGAAAGTTGATCAAATCATCAAACAAGTAAGTAATTGGATGCAATGGAGAAAAACAAAGACACTTTTGAAGAAACAATCCATCATTGTTTTGATATTGTAGAACCTTCTAGTTTGGGGCCTGAAAAATTAAGTTTTGATAGTGTATTTGGTTGTTTTATTCATTTTGAAATATCATTATATGTAAACAATTATAAATTTATAATGCTGTTACACATTTGAAACTATGAAATTTCAAATTTTGAGAGTTTGAGGATCATATGACATGTGTAATGTTCAAATTATGACAAATTGATACTCAAATTAGGCTTTTATGTTGTCTGAATGCTTTAATTTCTTTTTTTTTTGGTGTAATTATAAGGTTTTTTTTTGCCGAGTCCATGTCGAGTCCGTGCCGAGTCTCGAGTCCAAGTCAAAATTTGGGCTGCCGAGTCGAGTCCGAGTCCAAGTCCTAAAACTATGGTCTTTGCGCAAGAGAGGGAAGATGGCTGCTGGTAGATTTTTTGTGCCAAAGATGGGAAATTTGCATACTTTTGAAGTTGCTTTGGGTTTATGAAATCAATCTTGCTGATTATTCTTAGTCATGGGTGTACTTTGTACTACAATTGGACTCATTTCATGTACCTTGTCTTGGAGATTCTAGTAATAGATTGCATGTTTGTTAGACGCTTCATTTTACTGTGTTTATTCTAGACTAGAGTTATAAAGAGGATAAATGCTTGTAGAATTTGTATTTTTTTAACTGCATCTGAAGTGAAAATAATGACAGATATGTCCAAATCATTTTGTGTTTTCATCTTTTTGCTCTCAGAAATTGTAGGAGACACCAGATGAATATTTTATAGAGTGTACTATTAAGCATAATGTTGATTTTTTGTCTTTTTCCATACTCTAATTCTCTCCATCTCCGTCAATATTTGCTCATTCAAGAAGTTCTGGTCTAGTTTATTCTTGCAGAATGCACCCTTACTTGTAAAGCCGCATTCATAGGTCAGCTGAGTTTCTACAGAAACTTTAGTTGATGTAGATGCCCTTCAGCCCCATGTGAGGTTGGAAGGGTATTTTCTTCCTCAACAATGACTCATATTTAATGTTCACCTATATTTGAATTGAATTGAACATGATTCTTACTTTATATTAGTAATTTCATAAGTTTGTACTTGTTAGAAATTAAATGCAGTTTTGTAAATGTAAGTTGCTGCTGCCTGCTACTACTTGAATCAAGCTTCAAATGACAGTGAATAAAATTAGTCTATCCTCGGATTAGTGTGAATTGGTTTCTGGAAATGGCAAAGAAAAACAGAATTCAAACAAGAAGAACACCATAACACAAAGGGATTTTGCTTTAGAGCCCACAATGTGAAGAAAGCCATCTTGGTAGTGTCATCTGGTGACCACCTTTCCTTCCCTCAACTTGGGCAATTTACAAAGAGCACAATTAGATTTTTGTTGCAGTTATTCAACACTACTACAATTCTCTTAACTCTAGACTATTTTATGCTTCCTCTGTTTACAAACAAATGAATCCATTACTCACTCTTCCTACACTCATCCTATACAATTGCTCTTCACTTTTACAACTGTTGAGGTTGTCCCTTTGTGCATTAAATGACACCCAACCATAAGAAATTGAAAGAGACATCATTTATTAATCACTTTGCTTGTTTTGTCACCTTTGTTACAATTGGGCTTCACTTTTACAACTGTTGAGGTTGTCCCTTTGTGCATTAAATGACACCCAACCATCAGAAATTGAAAGAGACATCATTTCTTAATCACTTTGCTTGTTTTGTCACTTTTGTTAGGACCACAACACTGTAAGGCAAGACTGCTAATGATACATGTGCAACTGCCATATCACATTCACAATTGCCACTGTCACATATGCAACTGCCCCTTGTGTAGAATTGTCATTGTGACATGCATGACTATATGCATTCCCAGCTATCCTATTACTGTACAGGTAGTTCCTCCATTTACTTTAAGATTTGCAGAATTCATGGTTTTTTTTAAATGTGTTAGTAATTTTTTTTCTTTACATGAGACCATTTTAGCTCCTATATACCTTTAGGAATGATAGTTGAGAAATTTGTGTGGTCCCTTCCATGGAACCACTTGGTAAGAGGGAATAACTAATTCCTTTTATTATTTTAGTCAGTGATGAGTGGTTGCTAGCTCAATTAGCTTTTGCCAACATTATACTTTTAGGATGTATTGATCCCTTGAATACCATTGCAATTGTGGTCCACTGACTACCTGGAAACTAAAATATGTTCATATTGATAGGATAAGTAAGTATTTTGAGGGATTGCTGGTTGCCTGCAATTTGACCTAGATGTGCTGTAAGTTCATGGAAGCAATATTGAGACGGGGTTTAGACATAGAAGAATATGAGGATTGGCACGTAATGTTTTATAAATCTGCATGTTTTGTACATGGCATACTCTCAAGGAGATGTATGGTTGTGTATTTACTTCTATCTATCCTGTGCCATGTTTGCCTAATTGTTTTGCTACAGATGTACATTTATTTATGATTTACATGATCATGGAGATAAAGGCTGTCATGGAAGTGTTGTGACCTCTTCACACATCGCCCCATTGCAAATGGGGACCCTAGTAGTTTTCCCTCTGATAGTTTTGCCTTTGCGTTTTGGTCGTTTGGTTGGGTACTTAGAATTTGAATTTTTGAAGGTCATCCGAGTCAAGAAATGATTGTGAACCAGAATCAATGCATGAACATTGCCAAAGTGCTTAGAAGGCCTTGTGGACGAAGATCGACTGTCATTTCAGTCAATTCTGACACTTCCTAAATTTTAGGGTTTCTACCTCGGGCCCCTATTTTTTAGGAACTTTTTTTGGCATTTTTAGCCCATTCTGGAGTCCCTATTTTTTAGGGGCTATTTTTAGAAAGTTTCTATTTTTGGAAAATTTCTATTTTGGGTAGGGTTTCTATTTCTGGAAAGTGTGCAGGTCATGGCTTTGTCAACATCAACTTCAGAAGGTTACAAGGAAAAAATGGGTGAAAATTTTGAAAAATTTGGAAATTTGCCTAAGGCATGTACATGCATGTGCTAAATTCACCCAAGCATGAAGTAAGGAAAATGGCATGGACACTGGTAAAGTCCGCCATGTGCAAGAAAAAATGGCAAGGCATCATGTAAGTCCGCCCATGGAAAAATGACAAAGTTCAAACCAAGTCTGCCATTGGCAAGGAAAAAATTACAAGAGTGCAAGGAAGTCTGCCCAAGAAATTACAAGTGGATGAGCAAGCCCGCCCAGCAACATGCAAAAAAATGGCTAAGTATGAGCCAAGTCCGTCCCAAGGTAAATGGCATGGAGACTAGCAAGTACGCTCCAAGATGTGGGAGATGGCAAGATGAAGTGAAAGTTCGCCCAGCATAAACCAAAGTGGCAAAGCACACATGAAGTCCACCATGTGCAAAAATACCAAGGCACTAGCAAGTCTGCCCAGCATAAATGAAAATTACAATGACAAGTTGAAGTCCGCCCCAAGAGAAAAATGGCTTGAAACATGTGAAGTCCGCCCCAAGAAGGTTGGAGAAGGGTGGGAGTGTGAAGAGGTCTGCTCCAAGATGTTTGGAAGTGCTAAAATTGCAAGAGAAAATTCACCATATGTTGAATTTAATGACAAATTACAAGTGAAGTTCGCCCCAAGCTTGGTAAAATGAAAAATTACACAAGGCAAGTGCACCTAAGCCTCAAATGGCATGAAAAATACTTGGAGAAGTTGAAATTGAAGTTTTTTGTCTAAGTATGGAAATTTGAGGAATAAAATTAAAAATTTTCCTAAGTCCAGACATTTAAAAAATTAAAGAAAAAATCAAATTGTCTGTCTGGCAAAGATGAAATTCGCCTGAAGTAAAAAAATCATGGCAAGATTAAAATTCGCCTTAGGCAGAGGCACAAAGAAATTTAAAATTTAAATTTGCCTTTGGATTAAATAATAATTAAATCACATGATTTAATTATTTTAACGAACGGGTTGGAATAACACATAAAATATTATTTTAATATTTTATTTTCCAAAACCATTTAATGAGAAAATTCGAATTTTCTCTAGGCAAATTTTTGAAAAAAGAAAGAAGGAAAAAGAACTTCACTTGACTGGCGTTAGAGTTAGAAACTTTCTTTACCGATTGGGGCTGAGGATGGAAATTGCTATTCGATAAAGAAGTGCTAGCCGAGTTCAGACTGAATTAATTGGAAACAATTAAAATTTGCTAAATGGGTCGAGTCTTTCAACCTTAAATTGGCTTTGCATTTCATTCTCAATCATTATTTCGAAAGCAAAGTTGTGAAGAAATTTATATAAGGCAAAAGAAGTTTTGAGAAGAAAGTGATTGTTTTTCTTTCGAAGTAAAAGGCTGAAAGTGCGAATTTACTTCACCAGCAACACAGTTTTCATTGCTAGGCAGATTTTACTTCCTCTATTCTGGCGAAGATTTCTCTTTGCGAAACAATTTAATTCTTTCATTTCCAGCAATAATTATTTTCACGAATTAACTTATCAAGTTTGCTGGAATATATTTATGCGTAAATAATTTCTGAATTTTAATATTTCTTTTGCAGATTTATGCTGGACAACGAAGAATCATCAAAGAAAATGAAATTCGCCAGCAAAGGTTCGCAGCCGGAGTCTAAAATTGTCTCCAAATGGAAGAATGTTGCTGACACCGATCTTGGCCATATTGACTTAGACGAATTCCAAAAAAGAATGTATGGAAGTGACACACTCTTGCCAACTCCAATTGCACAAAAAATGATGCGAAATGGCATAGTTCATGCTGCAGGGTTTCCGCTGGCAATTGAATGTCCAGAGTTAATTGTGGAATGCGCCTTGCATTACAATGCCGAGGAAATACAGATTGAAGCACCAGATGGCAGAGTATTGGCATACTTAGGCGAATTGGCTATACAAGAAACATTTGGCATTCCAGGTTACCATCGAACGTACTACCGGTCGAAAGAAGATGCACAAAAAATATACGAAGATAAACAAATTCTTTGTATGGCAAACATGAACAAAAACTGGCTGGAAAAACCTAGAACCTCAACCAAAAGATTGCCCAAGAAGTTGCTCAGCCATTTTTCAAGGAAGAGTACGGAGACATAGTCTTGTTGCTGAACAGATTGGTAGGTAATCCTCAAGGAGCGCCTTTTGAAAATTGGATGTACTACTTCATTGACGAAGTATCTTCCGGAACAAAAATGATCAACTGGTCAAGGATGATCAGTGATACTATTCATGAACAATTGGTCAACTTGGAGAAGACCAAATCCTTTCATATGGGTTCCTACATAATATACTTGCTCGCTCAGATCTATCGATATGCTGGTCTAATCTGCAAAGGTGTAGTCAGCAATGGCGAAAGGGAGCTCAAGGTTTATAACTGCTATCCACAATTGCAGTTGAGCGAGAAGTCACATTGGCGTCGGGTACATAATGCTTTTCTCATTTACATCACCCGGATACTTCAAGGTGGAACCCATCAAAGGCTCACCCATGAAGCGAAGAGCTTAATCAACAAATACGGATCCTGGTTTATCCAGTTTCCTAGATTTACTTATATCCGAATACAGGATATTCCGAACTACGAGGATGATGGAGTCGAGCAGCCGACAATCCCATATTGGCTGAAGCAAAGGATTAAGGTCAAGGTACCAGTTGAGGCACCAGAAGCAGATGACATTGATGATTTCTTGGCAAGGTTGGAGCAAGTAATTACAAAAAAGCCTGCCAAGAAATTCTCTACTATTCAGAGAGATGAGACTGGTAACCGTACGGTGCAGATTGCAGTTCCAATGGTTGAGAAGCTGCAGGATGAGATTACTCTTGCCGAGTATGCCATTACCACCATTGACATTGGTCCATCTACAAAAGGGCAAGAAGTAGAAGATCTGGATAATTCCATCTCCACCATTAAGTCCAGATTGGAAAAAGAGACTATGAAGAAAAAGGAATATAAGATGGAGGTTGAGCGCCTGAAGGAGTATATCCGGCATTTGACAAGGCCACTCAACCAAGGTGACCAATCGACCCCTCTGCTCCCAAATGCATCACAGGAACCGGCAGAAAATCTTGAGAAAGAACTAACTACTGCCAGGGAAACAAAGGAATGGATGGCAGGGAAAGAGGGAGAAGTAATGGCATTTGTGGAGAAGTTGGCACATGCTCATGGGTAAACTTCTTCCCTACTCACAAGGGTTACAAACTTGGTTGAAGCATGGGACGGACTGCAGGATTTGCAAGACAGAATCATTCCTTGCCTTTGAGACATAAGAAAAATCCCCAAGCAAAGGCTGGTTGACGAGGAAATTATTGCAGTTGGAGCGGCATACGACTTCAACAATTGGTATTGTGCTTTAGTCTCGCATAGAGAAGTGTTGGAAAAGGCTAAGGCAGAAAGTGCCAAAATTGATGAACAAGTGAAGGGTGTTCAGAATGGTATCTTTCATATTGCGGCAGATGTGTTGAACAAGGACATTGTTCAGGAAAATGACTTGCGGCCGGGTAATATGCAAAGGGAAATTCAAAAGGTTTTCTCCATCATGCCAATCTTGGGAGAAAATCTGACTAAGGCATTTGACCTCTTGACTGTTCGTAATACTTTCTTGCAGGACGAATCAGAATGGGCAGCTATCTTTGCCAATTGTGCGGACAGTTTAGACCTGCTGGAATACAATGTCAGTATCTTGCCGAACATTACCATTGAGGATATTGGCGCCATTGTGTCCAGGTTCGTCGAACGGAGCATTGCTGAAGCGGATAAGGGCGCAACTCTCAGTGGATGACTCATCTGCTTGTCAACTGGTTGATGTTTTAGCAACCCTAATTAGGGTTTTCTTATTCAAATCTGGGCCCTTGATCTTGTTTCAATCTCGGCCATTCATTGTATTTGAGGATTCTATAAGTACCCTCTCTCTTTCATTTGATCGAAATCAGAAGAATTATTATCAGAGGATTAGAGATTAGAATTTTGGATTTAGAATTAGTTTAGAGATTTAAACTTTAGAAGTAAGAGGAGAGTTCTATGAAATTGTTGCGAAAACTATTGTGATAATGAAATTCATAATTGCATGAGATGCTTTGAAATCTTTATTGTCAAATGGGTGCATGGTTGCATATTTTCTCTTTCTCATAGGATTGTTATAGATTAGAAATTTATTTGTTAGTGGAACGAAAGATTGATAGTGAAGATTGAAGTAACTTAGCTCATACTTTTTTCAAATGGATGCTTTTCATTTGATGTGTAAAGTTAGACTGAGCTCTTAATGTGAATGCTTTTAACGTTTACTTCAAATGATGTTGTTCAATTGATGATATTATTTGCAGTAGAAAATCTTAAGCACAAACCCTGGAAGATTGCACCTGCTTTTGTGTAGTTGTCGTTTTACAAGATGAGACAAAGCATGGTTTTAATTAAGTTCCATTCGATCTTTACAGTCTCCTAGTTCCTTAGGATTAATATAGGATTTCTCACCCCTTTCCTTTTTCCATTTTTTATCCAAAATCAGAAAATCCCAAAAATACAACACTGCATTCAATCCCTTACTTTCAAGTAACTTACTGAAGTAAAGTGCCCCTTGGGTTACCAGCAAACCACAAACTACCACAGAGCTTATCCGCACCCCAATTTTGGAACATTGGAATTACCTTGTGACCTATCTTGCAATCTTAGCACGAAAGGTGATTTTTATCAAGAGAGGATAGAGCGTCTTTGGATTCTTTATTCTAGAGTGTTTGTGTGTGTCACAAAACACGCATCAACAGGAAGTTGAGCTGGTTGGCCTCCCATGTAAGACACTTCATTCTAAAAGTATGGAATCTAGTTGTGTACTAAGCTGACAAGTGACAATTTATGAAATGGCTTTATAAGGTGTTTGTTGTGTTGTGCTCAGAGATGTTACACAATGTTTTATGCTGAGTTTTGAACCTTGTGTGTGCTAATGCACGGTATTGTAAGTGTGGCGTGGAATGCAAATAGAGTTGTCAACGATGCTATGTGGCATGATCCTTGACATTGCATTGATGGTGCATGATGCAAAGTGTTGCACCCAAACTAGGAAGTGACTTTTGAATTATGTGGCATGGTCCCATGCACTACGTAGGTGGCACACGAAGCAAGGAGTTGCATGTAGGGTTGTGCACTGATGTCTAGTGGTGCTCATGGATCATTTGCTCCTTTAATGACAATCATCCCAATTGTACCAAAGGAAACTAGTGCAATCTGATGTAGAGATTGTGCAACATGTTTGACTCTTGGAATCACTTCTAGAATCCAATATCTCTTACTACCCATTGATATGGTGATGCTTTGAGGATTGGTTGTACAAATACCTTAGTGACAATGTAGGTTGCAATGCCCAAGTATTCTGTTATTGGAATCAATTGGCATGACATCACATACTAGTTCCTTGTACAAAGGATGAATAGAAAATGAGAAATGGCATTGGCACATGACATGTATAGATTTGGTGCTATAGGAATTGATCCATCCCAAACTATAAGGCTATGGATGAGGCATGGTTGGCAAATTCAAGTGTGTGATAGTAGCTTCGGAAAATGTTCTTCATGCTACTGCCATCAACTAGAAAATCAATGTCACCCTTGCACCCACATCTGTGTATGGAATAGGTGCTTTGCTTTTGCATTTGGTGTGGATGTTGTGGGTAGATAGGCAGCTTTGGGGTCCATTTTCTCCATATTTGGCTTGTGGGAACCCTCTACTTTTGCTTGTGTGAACATGTTCTTTTGTGCATGACACTCTACATTAGAGTGGTTGCTAGATTTGTGTTTTTTGCACCATTTACCTATCTTGGATGGTTTGTTGTTGTCTAAAGAAGGCATTTTCTTTGCTATGGGGGATTTGTCTTGTTTGTCCTTTAGTCTTGACTCCTTAATGACAGTCATGTAGCAATAGGCTTCTCCTCTCATGTTGACCTTGGTACCTTTAGTTTGGACTTTGGATTGAATGAATGGTTGTAGGCTGCGGCAATGTGTGAGGACTCTATGTTGCTCTGACTCAAATGTGCCCAACTTTGCTTGCAGGTTGTGGAAGGCATCAATGTAGGAATGAACTGACTGTCAAATCCTTAGCGTAGTTGTTTCCATTGAATGCAGTGATCATCATAGACATTTTCAAGATAGTATTCATCCTTGAAGGCTTACAAGAAATTTTCCTTGGTAGGTTTAGATTTTCCTCTTGTCTTGTCTTCCTCCCAAAGGGCATGGGCTTACACCACTTTTTGACAAGTGAAGAGACTTTCAAAATTGCAATCTTGATCTTTTCTTCATTAGAAAAGTCAATCATAGAGAAATATGACTCTAACTGATCTAATCATTTGTTTATAGCATTTGCACATATTTTACCCTCAAACGGAGGAATATTCAAATCATAGTTACAAGAATCAGACTTGGTAGGCTGATTTTTAATTCAGATTCAGACTTGGACTTGACGCTCAAACTTGGCTAAGACTTGGCAAATTGAAAAATAAAAAACCCACAAAATATAAGGATTTCCTAAGGATTTAAAGGATATAGCTAAGGTCTTATGAATTTTTAAATAGGTAAATTGATAAATAAGACATGGACATATAATTCTTGTTTGTTCATTTGCATCGATGAGTTCTAAATGGAAAAATACATTATTTTTTTGGAAAAAAAGCCATTTAGACCTACTATTTGATAATAAATTAGATTCAACTCTAATAGACATTCATTTATGACATGTACTTTATTTTCTTGAGTATGGAACATAGTTACGAGACCCGGACTCGGCTCGGGTGACTCAACTCGGGACTCGGCGCAGACTTGGCAAAATGAAAAAACCCTAGAAATTTAGAGATTTTTAAGGATTTAAAACTTGTTTTCAGCACCCTTTATTGAATAAACCTTAAAGACACAATAACATCATTAAATATAAGCAAATTTGATCACATACACAAGTATACATCGATCACATAAGTATAAAGTACACGAATTGTAGCTGAGCTGCTGAAGGAAATAGCACACTAAGATATATAAATATAGTCAAATGTATACAAAACTCATGGAATATGAAATCCATGACATCAAATGTTCCATACAAATATGAAATATCAAAACAATAGCTACAAGTCTATGGCATAGTGGAGCTAGCATCCTTCCTACGAAGGCGTCTAAGGGTCCTGGATGATGTAGCAGCTGCAGCCATAGTCTCTGCCTGTGTCTCCATGCCACTCTCACCAACACCAACTGTGTCTCCTCGTGCTCTAGCCTCCTCCTCAACCATGGCTACAACCTCAGCCTCTTTATCTGCCCGGTCCACCCAATCAAGGTCCTCATCACTAAGGACTGCATCTGTAGCCTCAGTGATCCACTCAGATTGTGGATCAACCTCCTCTAGCCTTATCGGGGTGGAGTCCTGGTCAAAAATCTTCGTGTATTTGAGTCGAAGATTGTAATGAACATATACCAAATTGTTCATCCTCTCCACTGATAGTCTATTGTGCTTCTTGGAGTGTATGTGCTCAAACATACTCCAATTGTGCTCACAACCAGAGGAACTGCATGGCTGGCTCAATAAACGAATGGCAACCTTTTGAAGGTTCGGTGTATCGGAACCAAACATATGCCACCATCTATCTGAGATGAGAAAAAGAAACAAAATCAATCACATTTCCAACTTTAATTTTCAAGTTTCAAGTTTCAAGTTCAACATTTAATAATAAGTTATAATATAAAAAGATGAAAATATGCCATTAAATATATTTTTACCTGGCTGTAATGTCGTCCTACTCTCTTTGCACAATTGACCTGCAAACAGGTCTCCTTGTGCTTTAGTGAAGGCATCTATCTCATGCACTATTTGTGTAGTAACAACAAGCTACATCCGCTCTATCGTCGAGTAGAGCCCACTAAGAATCTCTTTATTTGTATGGAAATCACAGTTGAATTGGAAGGCCGCATTTAGGAAACATGCGGCTGCATGGAGGGGCTTATGAAGCTG
Organism: Sequoiadendron giganteum; assembly: GCA_007115665.2. Lineage (NCBI taxonomy): Eukaryota > Viridiplantae > Streptophyta > Pinopsida > Cupressales > Cupressaceae > Sequoiadendron > Sequoiadendron giganteum. The sequence goes on from CM021109.1 coordinate 169,405,443, forward strand.
GTGGTGCCATCTTCTATCAATGATCTCCCAAATGGGACGATACTTCTCAACTCCACTATAGACGGATCTAATGGCCTCTTTGGCTCTATCCATGCCCTCATATATGTAGCCCATTGTGGGCTTCTCCCCATCAGCAACTTGTAGGAGAACTAGCAAGGGCTCGATAAACTGAAAAGTGAAAACATTGCGAAATATTAACTTAAGTGTGAACGAAAATAAACAAATAAAAGTAAAATTTGAATAAATTAAACATAATGAAGAAATAAATTTTACCTTCACAATCTCCTTCGCTGGTGCCCAAAACCCTGGCTCATCAAAAATGCAATTAGTCACATCAATCCCTACAGTGGTTGTAGCATAGGATGAGGAATACCACTCCTCACCAACAAACATGCGCCTCAAAGATGCCTTTGACCGAATCAAGGATTGTAATGTGATAAAATTTGTGGCAAACCTAGTGATGCCAGGACGAGCCAACTCCCTCAACCCCGTGTATTGCCTCATTAGGCTAAGGACCCATGTGTGATTTTATACAAATTTGCAAATGTTTTTTGCTACATCCACACATGTTTTGATCCATGGGAGCTTGCCAAGATCCTCCAATATGAGGTCAAGGCAATTGGCGGCACATGGAGTCCAAAATATAGCAGGCTGCCTCTCCATCAATAATCTACCAACAACAACATAATTTGCTGCATTATCGGTCACCACCTGAACCACATTCTCCTCGCCCACCTCAGCTATCACCTCCTCTATAGCCTCACATAGGTATGTGGCATTTTTGACATGGGCGGAAGCATCAATGGACTTGATGAAGACGGTGTCACCTGAAAAAATAAGCAAAACCAATTATTCAATAAATTAAAAAACATAAATCAGCCACTAAATCAAATTCAAATTTCAAATTAATCAATGCATTGAGGGAAGTACAATTACTTGCGAAGGAAACTAGAAAATTAAGCAGCGTCCTATTTCTCCTATCGGTCTAACCATCAGTCATGATGGTGCAACCCAAACTCCTCCACTGCAAGCGCTGCTCCTCTATTTGTGCTTTTACATCTGCCACCTTTTGACTCAAAAGTGGACCTTTTAATTCATCTTCCAAATGGGCTTTGAACCCCGCAACACATATGGTTATGGCATCAACCATATTTTGCCAAAAGGGAGACCTAAAACATGTAATAAATAAATTAATAAGTTACTTAGATAAGTATTGTAAAATGAAAAGTTTTAACTTTAAATTTGAATTCAACGATGAGATACATCTAGATTCTAAAATATAAATATAAATTTTAAAACAATTAAACAAAAAAGAATTACTTGGCTACATGGAAGGGAATGGTGCAATAGTACCAGAAGTATGCAATTGATTTCTTCGCTGCATCATGTGCGTCCTTGTTCCAACCCATGCTCTCAAGTGACAGTTGGGAACCAGGAGTATTGCGTGGTACAAAATATGAATCCACCCTAGATTTACAAACTCTAGGGCCAAGGCTAACACTCCCACTACCACTAGCAGTAGCGGCAACACTAGGAGTACCCATAGTTGGTGCAGTAGCATAAGCACTAGCAGTAGGATGGTATGGAGGCATGGAAGAAGCATCTCCAACACCACCAATGCTTGCCAACTCCTACCTCTTCCTCTTTTTCATTTCTTTTTGCAATTCAAATGTTTCTAATTGCACTTGCACCTCACAAACAGCCTCAGGAGGTGCATTAACGCAACCCACTGCATCATGGACGGGTATGTGTGCAATATGGCATTTCAACGTGTTTATGCGTCCATGATATATTGTTTTGCAATATTTACATTTTGCCTCTCCTTTTTTCAGCCCGGGAAAGATTTCAACATGTTTCCAAGTAGGGTCTTTTCTGCCTGGGGTTTGAGACATTGTGAAAATATGGTTTGAATTGCAAATGAATGTGGCTGCAATAACAAGTAGAGTTTCTAAAATTATTTAAGTTGCAAGTAGGGTTTGTAAAAAACGAAATGCAAACTCAAAAAAAACAATGATTTTACAAATTACAATGATTTTTTTGTTAAAAATACACAAAAAAACCAATTAAAATCAAACTTACCTCTTAGATTAGGCTTGAAATGCAATGCAAATTCCTTCCAATCGCTAGTAATGAGCTCTCAATGCACCTCCTTGCTGATATGAAGCTTCCCAAATGCTATTTGAGCTTGGATTTGTCTTCAACTTCATGCTGGTTTCCCTACAATGAACTCTTTTTTTTCTTCACAACTCTCTTTTCTCCTCCTATTTTGCCAAGTAAATGAAATGAGGTTGCTTTTAGGGTTGGGGAGATAATATAAGTAAAAAAAAAACCCAAATTAAAAGACTGTTTTATGTTTTTTTAACTTGACTCTGCCGGCCGAGTCCTGCTGTCGGGACTTGGCGAGTCCTGTCGGGACTCGGTTGAGTCCGAGCCTGAGCCCCTAGGACTTGGCTAGGGTGACTTGACTCGGGACTCGCCGAGTCCTGGCGAGTCCCATTTCTGTGCCCCATACCCTTCTCCAGAGGGCGAGTGTCTCGAACAAAGCATTGGTCAGGTGTTTATGGACCCAAGGCACTGCAATGCCCTCTACTCTGTTTCTGACAAGCCTCTCCTCGACTAGCTTTTCTCCTCTTGGCGCGGTCCAATCTTCCTCTGGTACATACTAACTTCCTCCTATTCCCTAGCTTTCTTCCTCTGTGGTTTTTCTTTCGCTTATTCTCCAGTCCTCTGCAGTTGCGTATCCCAACATATTGATGGCAACTATTTCTCTTCTCTCATGATATGGCTTGAGTTTCGACCCGTTAATGGCGTCTAGTAAAATCTTGTCTAGATTCTCCAACTTGATTGCTCCATTCTCGCAGACCTCCCTGATTTTAAAGGGTCCGAGCCACCTAACTTTGAACTTCCCTAGCCACCTAACTTTGAACTTCCCTGGCTTGATCTCGTTACGACTGTTATATTTCAAAACTAATTGCCCCGATCAAAAATTCATCCGATGGAGGTGTTTGTTGTGCTAATATTTTCTTCTCTTTTGCATTGCCTTCATCGCCCACTATGCCATAATTCTTCATTCATCAAGTTTGTTGAGCTGTAATAATCGCTCCTTTAGACTCTCCGTATCGCCTGGTCTATTCTCGACCACTATTCTAAGGCTCGACATCATGTACTCCGCTGGCACTATCGTCTGTTGAACGTACATTAGCTGGAACGGTGTGTGCCTGGTCGTCACCTTGTATGTCGTATGATATGCCCATAGTACGACGGGTAACCTTTCCTCCCAGTTCGCCTCTTCAACTCCACATGATTTGTGAATGATGGAGACAAGTACTCTGTTTGTAGATTCGGCTTGGCCGTTGGCTCTCGGATTGTACGAACTTGACAGATTGTGGAATATCTGGAGCTCTATCTTCATCAATTGAATGACGTAGTTGACGAAATGTCCTCTATCGCTAGTGATTTGTATCAAGATGCCGTACTGTGGAACTATCTATTCATAGATAAATCTTGCTATACTCAATGCAGTGATGTCTGGCAATGCTCGAGCCTTTGCCCATTTCGTTAAGTACTCGGTGGCGACGATTATGTACCCACATCGATGCAACTGGCTGACTTTTAGTGGTCAAATGAAGTCTAGCCCCCATCGTTTGAACAACTCCTGAGGTTGGGATGGGAACAATGGCATGTAGTCCCGCTTGAGAGGCTTTCCAACTCTTTGACATGTGTCATAGTCGGTCACCCACTCTCGGGCGTCTGTGTACCGTCGGCCACTACAATCTTGCCAGGAGAACTTTCTGTGTTGTGGCATCTGGTCCCATGTGTCCTTCAGCTAGACTTTCATGCACTTCTTTTAGTACGCCAGGAATTTCCTCTTCCATAACACATCGCCTCAAGATTTGGTTTGACCCCATCTTGTACAATAGCCCATTGATGATCTGGAAAGTCTTGCTTTTTAGTACAAGTTTCCTTCATTCGGCTGGCGACATCTCTTTTGGGAATGTTGATGTCTACAGGTACTCTCCAATCTTCTTGTACCATGGGGGAAGTGCTGCTATCTGGAACAAGTGAGCATTCAGAAAGTTTGCATTCACTCCTTCAGCGGGTTTGCCAGACCGGATTCTTGACAACTGGTCTGCGATTACATGACCTTTCCCAAGACGTACAATTATTGTGAATGTGAACTCTTGCAACAGCAAAAGCCATTGGCTTACTCTCCCTGTATGATGGGTTTGTTGACCAAGTACATGAGAGCCTGATGGTCAATGTAGAATGTGAACGGTATCACTAATAGATAGCGTCTGAACTTCTGCACCGCGTACACCATCCCGAGAGCTTCCCTCTCTGTCGTACTATAATTTTTCTCTGCCTTCGACAACAACTGACTTGCAAAGAACACTGGGTGATCCAACCCTTGTATGCCTACCTGTGTTAGTGTCGCTCCGATTGCATAATTGGAAGCATCAACATGTACGTGAAATGCCTTGTTCCAATTGGGATACGCCAATATCGGCGAATTGATTAGCCGTACCTTCAACTCATTAAATGCTTTCTCTTGGTCGTCCGCCCACACAAATGGTTGTCCCTTCCTGGTGAGTACATTGATTAGATAGGAAATCTACGCAAAGTTCTTAATTAACCTTCGGTAGTACCCCACATGCCCAAGAAAGGATTTTACGCCAGTGATGTTCTATGGAGCTTCCATCTATACGATGACCCTTATCTTGTTCGGGTCTGTCTTCAGTCCGACTTTACAAACAATGTGTCCCAACAGTTTCCCTTGTGGTACCATGAATCGATACTTCTTCGGATTTAGTGCTAGTCGGGTTGCCCTGCACCTCTCCATACACTCTCCCAATGCTTTTAGGTGGTTCTCCTTATTGCTGTAAATTGACCAATCACCCTGAGAATACTTTAAAATTACCAACAGACATCTTGTCAAAGATATGCAAAATTATTCTCTGAAAGGTAGTCGATGTGTTACATAATTTGAACAACATTCGGTTGTATGCGTACACCCCATCTTCGACTACAAATGTTGTCTTCAGTTTGTCTTCCTCCGCAAAACTTATTTGATTATACCTAGAGAACCCGTCCCATGAACGAGTACATCTCATGTCCAACCACTTCTTTGAGGATTGTGTCGGTGAAGGGGATTGGAAATGGGTCTTTGATTGTCATTGCATTCAGACTCCAGATTTCTACACATATCCGAATCTGTTCAGATTCCTTCTTCAATGAAATGACAATCGGTGACACTCGATCACTAACTTCCACTTTGAATATGATGCCAGCTTCCAACATTTTCTCGATCTCATCTTGTACCTTGGCGGCGTAGTTCTTGTTCATTCTGTAGGGTCTCTTTCGAACGGGTTGTGCTCCTAGTATTAGAGGGATCCTGTGTACGCACAATTCTAGTGGCATTCCCTTGAGGTCTTTGTACATCTAGGCGAATGCATCTTTGTACTGCATGAAGATTTTGAATGCAGCCGCCTTCAATACTAGATCCCAATCATCACCGACCAGGATTGTCTTTGGTTTGTCTTCCTCTCCCAGATTCACCTTTTTCATCTTCGGTTCCTTGTACTTGATTAATTTATCACGTTCAAACTTGTAAGTTGGTGTGTTGTCTAGTTTTGCTACCCCTTTATATTCTTTGTACTCAGGTGGAAATGTCTGGTTGGTTGTACCCTTATCTTCTTCTTCCTCTATTTCTCTAACTTGTAGCATGTTGCATTTCGGGTGGAACACCTCATAATCTTCCATTTGCCAATGAAATAGGCCATTGAGAGAACTTGTCTTGTCCTCCAAGCAACTCTTGAGGTCAAGTACGCCTTCATTATTTGACTCCATAGCCTTTCTTCCTTCGTCTGTATCTGACTCTCCTTTGTTGGATTTTGATCCAGAGGATGCCAATTCTTCACTCACAGCTTGGTTCTTTAGATCGATGACGTACTTTCTCTCGTTGCTCTTGTCGAGAGTGTGCTCCACTTCCAATTTTGGTCTACTTTGGTAGCTATCAGCCATCCTCTCTGGAGTAATGCATTGTATGCCTTCTTCTATAGTGGAATGATGACAAAGTTCAGAAGGAACTGTTGTGTGCAGATCATTACTTTGTGTGTCATCAGTGTACCGAGAGGTTTGATGTCATGTTGATCTATGCCTACTAGTTGGAATGTTGGGGGTCGGAGAGTTGGCTTTCTCAGACACTTCCAAGTTTCTTCTGGTAGTACGTTCATCTCGAGCCTTCGTCGATGATGGTGTTGGAGATTTTCCTCCCCATGATTTCCATTTGTATGATGGCAGGCTTCCTCCAGATGTTTACTGCGAGTAGCATTGGGTTCGTGGCCTCTTCTTCTGGCTGTGTTGTCCTCTCGGTTGGACCTATCTGTCAAGTTTGATTGTCTTCGATGACATTGGTGAGTGCTACTCTCAGTTGTGGCATTGTCTGCAGAAGGTCTGTTACCTTGATAGGTACGGTTGTGTGTAGCACCTACTATACTATATTCTTCTCCGACTCCGACTGCAACGATGTACGAGTTACTTTGTTGGAGGTTCTCTGTTCTTTGGCCATAGCCTCTTCTACTTCTGCCTTGGCCTCTCAGAGTCTTTCAATCTCCGTACGAGGGTTTGGATAGATAGCTTTCTTCGTCTATGCTCTGGTTATTGCCAGATACTCCTCGTCACCCACCTCCAGCATATTTATACCTTTCTACTTTGGGTAGTTGGTATCTTCGTGATTGCTCGGTCCACACCATTTGCATAGTCTTCCTCCAATACCTTGATTATTTTGGCATTCCCTAGTGAAGTGACCCCATTCATTGCACTTTCGACACTGTATCATAGGTCTTCCTTTGTTGTTGTATTGTATTTTGCTTCTCGGTCCATGGTTATTGTCTCTTTTGTTGTTGCAGTAACTTCCAAGGGATGCATTGTTATTGTTCTAGGGCTTCGGTGGTGTGGTTGGAGGGGTTGGTTGTTCCCCTTGTGCAAAGAATACTTGCATACTTCTTGTTTTCAGATTGTACGGGCACTCCTTGATGGAGTGTCCCATAACTTGGTAGATGTCACAGAAGAGTTTCTTTGGGCAGTTCGCCTTGGTATGACCTTCTGTTTTGCATTTGATACACCACAGTTCTTTGGATTCTTTAGAACTCTCCTTTTTTTCCTTCAGTTCGTTCATCATTCTCATCATGTCTCGTCTAAGGGCTTGTATGGTTTTTGATTCGTCTTCACTACTCTCCTCTGTACTCTCGTCATCATCTATTCTTTTCTTTCCCCAAGAGGATGTCTTATTCTCGCTCTCGATGTCCATCGCCTGATTGTAGGCTTCAACATATGAGGATGGAGGTACCAACTTCATTTTCTTTCGCAACGAGGGAAGTAATCCTTCAATAAACTAGCGCTTCTTCAACCCGTTTGTCGGTTGTGTCTCTAGTTTTACCAACAACTCCTTGAGCCTACAATTGTAAGCTTGTAAGTTCTCATGTTTCCCCTATTTAATATTGTAAATTTTGGCGACTATCTCATTATCATCTCTCAGGAGCCCGAATTCTTCTTGGAACGCTCTTTTTAGTGCCTCCCATGTGGCTTTCTGTGCAGCTTCCATTTTTGTGTACCAGTCTATCGCTATACCTCTAAGAGTCGCTGGAAATGCTCTAAGCCAATAATCTATGTCTTCTTGCCCATTTGCTATCCATATATTTTCACATGTCTTACAATATTGTATTGGATCCTTTGACCCGTTCCCTATGAATTTCGGCAGTTTCTGCCTCTTGACACTTGGACTGACTGGTGGAGTTACCATTTTTCTTCCCCAATACCCTCCCTATGCATTGACCTGATTGGATTGTTTCTCTCGACACGTTCTAGTGCCTCTCTTGCACTCACAACCACATATGAGTCTTCGACACGTCCCCTCTCAACGTCCTTTGCACTTCGAGTCTCCTGGGGGTCGTTCCTGTACTCCCTCCGTCCGAGGGTCTTTGGTTCGGATCCTCCAATTCTCAGTTCTTTGTTTGATATGGACAACTCTCGAATACAACGTATGCTATTTTCAAGTTCCTTAGTTAATTCATTTTCAGCATCTTTATTTTTTCTTTGTTTGTTATCGACGGTTTCTCGAAAGTGTCTTGGTTTGTTTCTTCGACAAGGTTTTGGTTTAGTTCGGCAAAGTCTTGGTTTATTTCAGCAAGGTCCTGATTTGTTTCTTCGACGATTTGTTTCAATCTTCTTCGTCGGTCTTCTTGTTCTCTTAATCTTAGTGATCTTCGTACTTGTTCTTCGGATGATTCTTGCCCGCTTGGGATTCGGTTCTTATCTTTGTTGGGTTGTATAATTTCTGGGAGTACGACTACGATTGGTGTCACGTTCTTTCTCCCATTTGTTTCTCTCTTCGTACTGCTGTAGTATTTGCTGCCTTCGTAGTTCTTAGTCTCTCTCAGCCCGAAGGTCTTGCAATATAATGCAGTGATGTGCGATCAACCTTGGTAATTTGTTGAGGAGGTGGTCGACCTCTGGGTTGACACTCAAATTGTCCCAGATGACTACCTGAGGGATCTCTCACCTGAGAGCCTCCCTTTGTATGTGCTCCCTCAACGAGATATCCCATAGGTTTATGGGATCCTCGGTCAAAGCATCTTCTCTATCTTCATTGGCTTGTATCGGATCTTTGGCTGGCTAACCCATTACGACGCCATTCTCCCATCTATGTGATGTGTATGAGGGTTCAATTCAGCAATGGCACCAAATGTTTACTCACAGGAATGACTTGATAACGTACTAGAGTAAACGAGAATGTAACTTACAAAACATACATCGGAAATATTCATGAATGCATAATGTGCACAAAATAATGATACTTTCATTCATTAATGCAATAGATATAGTATACAATCATTCATGCTATGTTATGTCATGTCATGTCCCCAACTACAATGAAACAAAACATATATATAGTTGTTGATGGTGGTTGAGAACACCAACCGTCGCGCCTACCCATTACAACTAATCGAAACTAGTCGGGGACTTAATTCCTGAAACATGTAATATAAAATATTTTGCTGCATACATTATAGTTTTATTTAATTACATTAATTGGCCGACTAAACAACATGGTCACTCTTGACCGACTATAGGCCTTGCTATTTCCATAACTCGCTTTTAGTTTTCTCCCCTAGACTAGTGATTTTGTTGTGTCCAACCACCAGGCCCTTAAGGTGCTAGTGTGAGTTGAATTTCTTGGTCTTCCTTTCCTTTGCAAGTTGTTTCTAAACCATTCAGCTTCCTTTGTAGTGAGGGCGGTTTGTGTTGAAATGGACAAGTTTATTCAATTCAACCTCAATGCAGGGTTTTGGTGGAAATAGACCTCTCTCAAGACCTTAAGGAAATCATTGATAAGTAGACTGGTGATATTCAACATTTGCAATGAGTATTTATATCAATCTTCCTAACACTTGTTTAGGTGCCTATCCTTCTAACACAAAATCAGAGACTATTTTCTAAATACCTTAAGGAAACCATTGATAAACAAATTGGTGATATGCATTGTGTGTAATGGGTATTGCATATCAATCTTCTTAACACTTGTTTTAAGTGTCTATCCTTTCAACACAAAATTAGAGACTATCCTTGAGTCACCTACAAGATCAAACCAGCCTCTATACCAAGTGAAATGCCTCAAGTGAAGAATGAAGACAATTCTTTTGTCTTCAAGAGATCAAGGTGGTTAATTTTTTGCTCTTGGTTGCATGTCATGTCATATGGCTAGGGAGCATATGTTTCAATGACAATCATTAGCAAGGATGGGGAGGTGTGGTAATGTTTATGGATGCCAAGTGGCATTCTCATTGTTATGCATGGTTGTGACTCATCCAACATTGCTTTGTAGGTCCTTTTTAACATTGACAACAAAGGCTTTGGAATTGTCAACATCTATGTGTCAAATGATGTGATAGAGAGAACTCTTCTTAGGTGGTGCCTTGTTGTCTAAGGTGCAACAGGCCTTTAATGGTGACTTAAACATGTTGAGGTGGCATTTGATAAGCAAAGCCACCTAATGAGATCGATGGCTGACAAAGGGAGGTGTGAGTTTATATGCTTAATAAATATTCCCTTTACGATCCTAGTCTTGGCCACCAAATTGTAGCTTCTATTAGGAACACTTGGTCCAACTTCCGGAGTGGCTCATAAAGAGTAATAAAGTGACTTAAATGTGTTATAATTTCTGTGTAACAATATTTCTCCTTTTCTACTAGTTATTCTCTCTCCATTGAACCTTTGTTGGATTGTGTGCTTTCCAACCACTCTCCAATCTGCTTCTAGCTAGAGTGGGGTCTTCACAAGCCCAAAATTGAGAAAATACAATTTTTTTCTAAACATGTCTACTTCATCATAAACCCATGTTGGCACATTTTTGATGTGCTTGGAATCTTGTGCCATGTCCAAAAGATGATATGAGTTGGATTGTTTGGTGGATTGATGCCATCACATGCATTGCTCATTTTTTGAGGATGTATGACTACTAATTGGCAAGGGCTTGCTGCAACTCCTATGTGGCCATGTCATTAGAGCTTAATTGGCTTTGTGTATGGCTTTAAGCAATGCCTTTCCACTAGGCCTTTCAGATTTAGGTGGCCAAGCTTCATCACTAGGTGTAGGTGGCTGATGCATGTGATGCCCGAGGAGCTTACATCAAAGCTAGACTTTGTTGTACCCAAACCAAATTTTTTGCTTCATTAAGGCATTTTGCTTAAAATGGTCTAAACCTTGTAAAAGTGGGGTCAAGACTCAGTTTTTGGGCAAATAAAGTATGGGCTTTTAGTCAGTGTGATGCCAAGAAGATACTGGCAAAATTTGAAAATTTTGAAAATTAAGGTTTCTGAACGCTATTTTTGGCTCAAAACCGTAAAAAATAGGAACTTGTCAGAATTGGCTGAAATTAATTTTGATTGGCTTATTTCACATCACGATCACAGTGGCGAAGTTAGTTTCAGTTAAAAGTCAGTTTAAAGCTGGTGGGTAGTTAAAACTTTTTCAAGAGAAAAGTTAGGACCTTCAAGGTCGTCAATGGCAGTTGGCCAGTACTAGGTATCAATATCTGAGCCTGAAACTCAAAGCAGAACACTCTACGATGAAAGATGTTGAAAAATATGCTTTTTGACGGAGGGGATTTTTAGATTGGCAAAAAGTGCTAAAATATTCTAAGTCTGGGAACTTTTCACTATGTAACGTAGGAGACACTTGCGCAATCAAACGTGCAAATCAACTTTATAGTGTCAGTACATGTGAAAATGATGAAGTATAGTCATACACACACCTCAACAGTCACAGCGCTTCGACATGGTCAAACCTCAATAGCAGATACAGCGTTTGCAAAGCGTAAAATGGTAAAAATTAATGAATTCAGAGCAAATCCACTCCCCTGTAGCCCAGGGGCGCCCTTCCATTTGAAGGTCAAGATTTGATTGTTTTGGATTGAGAACACATTCATTGTTTTATGTTTTCAGTTAGCTTTCCGACTAGCCATGGAGCAAGACCATCCGAGTTACAGAGCTCCGGCAAACGAAGACAGAAGCAGAGGTTACGAAGAGTGTTTTCCACAAGGAGGCAGTCTAGAAATACGGATCTGCTCCCCTGTAGCCCAGGGGCGCCCTTCCTTTTGAAGGCCCAGATCTGGATGCATGTGTTTGTTACTGGATTTAGTCTTTGCAGAATTAGTCTAGCTTTTCAACGAGCTATCAAGTGGAAGCATATCCAGTGCAGAACTCCGGTTATGAATGTCAGAGGTTGAAACTGCAGGTGGGATACATGTGAGAAAAGGTTGCTAGTAGATGGTTTGAGTGCCCCTGTAGCCCAGGGGCGCCCTTGAATATGACTTGTCAGATGGATGATTTTGCAGATAGGGTCTTCCTGAGATCTTTTCCAGTTTAGTCTAGCTTTGCAACGCAGCAGTTCACAAGACGATCCGGTATTCTGAGTGATCATGACAAAGGTTCTACCGAGCACGTAAAACAGAGGATGGTGAAACATAGCTACACAAAGCTACACATCTGTAGGCTAGGGGCGCCTAGCCTTTAGGCCTGCCAGATGGGGTTATTTGCAATTGCAGTCTTCACAAGACTTGTGTGCAATTACTCCAGCCATTCAACGAGTCCAGCCGACAGCCTCCGGGATTTGGCGAGTGCTCGTACGTGCGAGGTCAAGGTGACAATGCTGTAAAGTGGAAGTGGCTGAAAACAGTTCAAAAAATGACTAAGTATAAGGCTAGAATTTTCTTTGAAAAAGGCGATTCTCTTTTAAGGGCCTTAGAAGCAGTTTTTTGGCTTCGTCTTCTCCAAGGACATCTCTTGCAAGTTGACCAAATTATACAAAGAGAGAAGCGGCATGCGAATCAGAGCATTCCAGCTCCTGGTATTAAGGGTCAAAGTATGGTGCTTGGATGAAAGTAACACTTTTTGTCAGAATGGTATTTGTGCTATCACAGGCCAGGGGTGCCCATCTTTTTGGGGTTCCTAATACAATTTGCAAATACCTCACATACAATCATTGGATGCACAATACTTCCAGTCACTCAATGAATCTACTATTCAGTCAACAGGGTTCATCATTCACCGTCAATAGCAGTTTGAAGCATCAGAAGGCAATACGGAGAAATGAATAAGTTTGGAATCAGTGCATCAATTTAATCAGAGGCGCCTAATTTTCTAAGGTGTCAGATGATGATTTTAGCAGTTGTTGCTCCCAGCAGACATTTCATCCTTGTTATGCAAGCTTCACAGTGGATATCTCAGCACGGTCGCAAGATCATTCAATCATCCAGAAATCAGAGTTGAACATGGTCAGATGCAATTTCATAGCCAGCTATAAAATAGGAGATTCTCAAAAATCTCATAACTCTTGCAGATGGACGCCTAAAAGATCAAAATTTGACTTTTTAGAATCAGTGAAGTGTGTTGAGCACAGCAAGAGGCTATTTTTGGCAAAATGATTAAAAAAATATTTTTGCATGCAGAGCATTGAAAGTGACAAATTTCTTCAAAGATAAATATTGGCGCCACTTTTGGTTCTTTGCATGTTTTGAAATTAAAATATTGTTTTTAGTCTAAGACTCAGAGGCAGTGGCAGTTCAACTGGTGAGAGACCAATCGAATTCCTTCTTCACAATTAGGGTTTCAGCATGCATGCATGAGAGTACGATTTCATCTATTTAACCAAGCATGGATCTTTTCTCATTCACACAGCTTTGAAAGTTCGAATTTCCTCAAAGAGATTAGTGAATTTTCATCAAAGAATCAAGCTTGAAGGCGATAGGTAAATTCTTTTGCAGGTTCAAGTCCAAATTCAGCATCAAATTCAAAGACAGAGTGGCGATTTTGAAGGAAGAAGGCACAAAAACAAATAAAATAATAAAAAACGTCTTTTCTCTTCTAGATTTCTTCCATCTTCTCATCTTAAATTCTCTCACATGTTCGAAGTGTTGGCAAATTTTGGCAAAACAAAGTATCTGGGTTGATTCAGAGGAGCTTTCTCAGCAAAACCCATGTGCTAGAATTTTTTAGGAAAATTTGTTCCAGAACATCTGTTCTTGAAGCTTTAATTTTCTCAACCAAAATTCTTTTTCATGGCTGAGTAAAGGGCAGATTTTTACATTTTTGACGCTTTGGGTTGTCTTGGAATCATTTTCTGGACAAAACCCATATCTCAGATTTTTCCGTAAAAATGCTCATCCGACAAGCTATTTTTAGCCTTAGCAGGCTATTTTTGGCTTTCCAGAAAAGTTGTCAAAATACAACCGTGTTCACAGTCAACAGGCGAGTTTTTCAGAATGCAGTTCACTCAACTCGAATTCAAGACCAAGTTGGTCATAGCTCATAACTTCATCGGGACAGTTGATACAAATCTACATAAGGTATTGCCGGAAGTAGTTTTGGATCCACTTAAGATCAGGGATTCGGTTATCAAGAACATTCAGCAATCCAGCTTACTCGAGGCCGCTTCCATACCTATTTCAGTGCATTGCGTGGAGTTTGTAATATCTTGTATCAAGCATTACAATTCCGCTACACGAGAGATACGGTCAATAGATGGACGTGTTATATGCAGTCTCAAACCCCTTGATATCGAGCGAAGTCTGGATATTCCTCAACATGCAGATGGGTTGGTTATTTCCATGAGTCAGAGCGAGCAGGCATTCAATGCTGAATTGGATAAGTAGAAAAGCATAAAAAACGTGAGAAGCGTCAAGCTGTAGAAGAAACAGTGGCCATCACTTCAATTACAAAGCCGCCAAGGTTATCAATCAGTGAAGTGCCAATTTGAGTATGCAGAGATTTCCAGGTTTGCTTGAGTTGCTGACAAATAGTGAATTGACAGTTGAGACATGTGACGACCGTTAGATAGTGATGCAGTCAACAACCTCGTGGAGGGGTTAATTGCCAGAGATCAGGGCTAATAAACTTCAGTTCAAGGCAGCCCACCTTTTCCAAGATAGACATTAGACACAGGAGTTAAACTCGAGGCTTCTATCCGAGTTAACTGGTTGTTATACATTGCATGCCATGTCTTTCTTGGAAACATCTACAAACACTTGGAGCTTAGATTAGATCTTTCAGTTGACTGATGATAGCATTCCAGTTGACTTGCTTTCAATAAGGACGTGCATGTTGCACCTTGTCCATTTAGATTAGATGTTTCAGTTAACTGATGATAGTTTCCCAGTTAACTGTATAGTTTCATTCAATTAGGGTTTAGGAATAAGATCTTGCATGTCTTGCAAGACTTGTAGTTGACTCAAGGTGATTTTAGGGTTGCCTACACCTTGAAGTCTATAAATAAGAGCTTTAAGCTCATTTATAATTTAACTTTTGCTTGATAGCATACATGCTGCGCCTACCTTGCCTGTAGTATTGCTATTATTGTATCTGTTCAAAGAGTGATTGCTGTTATAATAAATTGCTGCGCCTACCTTGCCTTCATGTTATTGTCATGGTGTTTATTCGATCTTAGTTAAATGGGGTTGCTGGTTTGATCGTTATTGCATGCGTATTGCGTCTATACAATATGCTGTCCCAGTTGCTTACCTTTTGTTTTGTTTATCATGAGCCTATTCAAAAGAGCAAATAGTTGTGCCCACCTTGCCTTCATGTTGCAAAACTATACTTAAAGATTATTGTTTGATGTGTGTTATAGTAGACTCATTCAGCCAAGTAGATAGTTGCGCCTACCTTGCCTTCATGTTGTGAAGCTGTACCAGGTTTACCGTTTATTCGTTTGTTTTAATAAACTTCTTCCCAGATTAGCAAATAGTTGCGCCTCCCTTGCCTTCATGTTGTGAGCCCACACCTGAAGTTTATCGTACAATACATTCCTGCTCCATTTCCTCATGCTCTGTTTCTTGAGGAAACTGGATAGATTTAAAGAAGTTAGCTTAGTTGTAGTTAGATGATTTGCGAAACCAGAAAATACTTAGCTGCAACGTTCTAGGTTTTCTCAACCTTGTGCCTCTACCAGCTGAGAACAAAAAGATAGGATTTAGTTTAGTTTTCTATTTTATGCATTCCAGCACAACGAAGGAGCTTCCCCTCCTAATTTGAAGAGCACTCATTACATAGTGTGCATAGCTATACGTACAAACTCACTCCAGAGGTGTTAGTTCTTATGCCAATAGACTTCACTATTGTAGGTTGGTGCTAGAGTCTCCAAGGAATTATTTCATGCCTTGTAGGCATAAGGTTTTGCTCAAAAAATAAAAGGAATTAAGGAGATAAGCACATTTCTGAACTTTTGAAGGTTCTAAATGCCTTTGTTCAACATTACAAAAATGTTTTCAAAGCTCGAGATCCCTCGCTAGCTCATGAGGAGGCACTCAATTGTCGTTTAGATGTGGTCCCTTGTCTTTCCACCACTTAGTTGGTGGCCTACAACAAACTCCTTTCTTAGGAGGACCTCCATTCAACACTTCATAGCATGGCCAATGATAAGGTTTTTGGGTGTGATGATTTCCCCTATGAATTCTACAAAACTCTTGAAGCATTCCACTCTAGTTCATTAGGTTCTATCATCAATAAAGGAAATATTAAATTCATACGTTAAGTTATTGATCTTAAGTTGATATGCAATTGGAGGCACATCACATTGTTAAACATCTTACAAAATCATTGCCAAGGCTCTTGCACTCCCACTAGTTGTTCAGCTTGAGCAAGCTAATTTTTTATAGAGCAACATATTTTAGACAATGTTATTCCTATTTGGGAAGGTATGAAATGGGCTAAAAAGTCCAACTATAAAGTGCTTTATATCAAGTTGACTTTGAGAAAGCCTATAATAGAATTGAATGGTTATTTTGGCCATTTGGCCATGCTTAGTGCTCTTGGCTTTGGGTCCAATTTTATCTTGTTGGTTAAAATGTTCTTTGTGGATACTTTTTAATGTCCCTTTCAAATATTTTATTACCCCTGCAAATTATTGAGTCTTCTATCTAGGCAATATTTATGAAATACTGAACAGCTATGACCAATATCAATATTGGTTATTGAAACCCTTACACATAACATTCAACATAAGCCAAAACTGTCATTTACTGAATGCTGGACAGCAGCATTAAATATTAATATTAAACCTGTTATATCGAATGGGTAGCAACGATTCGGTAAAAAAAGTTGCATATGATATTCAAAAGATGTACATCAGAATCTTTTTGTTCATTTAATATTCAAACTACCAAAATAAATAGAAAAATCCAACTCACGAAATATGCAGCTGTGGTGGTACTGTAGTGCAACATTGATACAGCAGTACTGTAGTGGGCATTGTAGTATCGGTATGAAAGTATGTAGTAGTACCGTAGTGGCATTGTAGAATACTGAAAATCTCAAAAAATCCTTCTTTACCAACTAAAACTGGAAATAAATTTCAATCTTTCAGCACCAATGCGAACCTTGGATGGAATCACCTCAAAGGAGAAGAGGGTTTTCGTCTTCCAATCCCAAATGAAAATCAGATTTTCATCTTCCAAATGCCCTACACCAAGAGGGTTTTGTTGATGCATGTTTTGTGACACACCAAACACTCTAGAATAAAGAATCCATAGACGCTCTAACCTCTCTTGAAAAACTACCTCTTGTGCTAAGATTGCGAGAAAGGTCACACGGTAATTCCAATGTTTCAAAATTGGGGTGCGGATAAGCTCTATGGTCGTTGTGATTTGCTGTTGACCCAAGGGAATTTACTTCAGTAAGTCACTTGAAAGCAAGGGATTGAATGCAGTGTTATAATTTTTTTGGGATTTTTCCGATGTTGGATAAAAAATGAAAAAAGAAGTGAGGGTTAAGAAGTCCTATACTAAACCTATGGAACTAAGAGATTGCAAAGATTGAATGAAACTGAACAAAACCATGCTTTGTTTCGCCATGTAAAACGACAATTACACAAAAGCGGGTGCAATCTTCTGGGATCTATGCTTGAGATTTTCTACTACAAACAATAGAACAACATCATTTGAAGTAAACTTTGAAGCATCCACATTAAAGGCTCAATCTAACTTTGCGCATCGAATGAAAAGCATCCATTCAAAGAAAGTATGAGCTAAGTTACACCAATCTTCATTATCAATCTTTCGTTCCACTAATATTCAAATAAACCTCTAATCTAGAACAATTCTATGAGAAAGAGAAAATACGTAACCATGCAACCATTTGACAATAAAAGGATTCAAAGCATCTCATGCATTTATAAACTTCATCATCATAATAGTTTTTCACAACAATTTTATAAAACTCTCCTCTTATTTCTATGCTCTACAATTTAAATCTCTAATCGAACTTCTAATCTCTCTGATTTTTAATGTTATTCTCTAATTTCTCATAATGCCTTTCAAATGAAAGTGGAGGGGTACTTATAGAGTTCCCAAATAAAATGAACAGCCAAGATTAAATCAAGGTCAATGGCCCAGATTTAAACAAGGAAACCCTAATTAGGGTTGCCAAAATATCAACCAGTTGACAAGCAGATGAGTCATCCATTGAGAGTTGCGTCCTTATCCGCTTCCGCAATATTCCGTCCGATGAATCTGGACACAATGGTGCCAATCTCCTCAATGGTAATGTCCGACAAGGCATTGATTTTGTACTCCAGCAGGTCTAAACTGTCCGCACAATCGGCAAAACCATCCACTTTGATTCATGCTACAGGAAGGTATTCCGGATAGTCAAGAGGTCAAATGCCTTAGTCAAATTTTCTCCCAGGATCGGCATGATGGAAGAAACCTTTTGAGCTTCTTTCTGCATATTGCCTGGCTGTAAGTCATTTTCCCGGACAATGTCTTTGTCCAACACGTCTGCTGCCATATGGAAAATATTATTCTGAATACCTTTCATTTGCTCATCAATTCTAGCACTTTCCATCTTAACCCTTTCCAACACTTCCCCACGTGAGACCAACGCAAAATACCAATTGTTGAAGTCGTATGCTGCTCCTGCTGCAATAATCTCCTCATCGACCAGCCTTTGCTTAGGGATTCTCCTTATGTCTCGGAGACACGGAATAATACTATCTTGGAGGTACTTGTTGACGTGTGTTTTATGACAACGCCAGCACAGAATAAAATGTCCAACGGTCACTCTATTCTCTCTTGATCAAAGTGTTCCGCATGCTAAGATTGCGTGAAAGTTCATGCGTTCAACTCCAAGGTTCCTTTTATCGCGAATAGACTCAGTTGGTTGATGTGAATATGCTGGGTATTCCAAGGGGACTTACATAATTGTTCGATTTTATTGGCTCAAGCAAATGAAAGGTTTTAGCTATGATGCTCTGGTATTTGAACGGACCAGGAAATACTGAATTTAAAGGAGGTAGGGGTAGGAATTATACTATCTATTTCTAAGGGTGGAATGCAAGGACTAGCTTCAACAATCTTCAAACCGAACTTTGTTTCGTCTCCCCTTCGGACAACTTTGACAAAGCTGGTGCAATCTTCAAGGGATGGATAAGATGTTCAAATTGAGATTCACCATGCACACCCCTTCACAACGAAGCAAGTGGGCACACTAATCACAATCGAAGTTAAGCGCTGAGATTCCAGTTGACCACACAGGGGGCAGGCTTACCGTCACCAAGTCCGCCAGTGGTATGGATACGGGAAGATATGCTCAAACCAATGTCACATTCCACAATTAACACTATTTGCATGAAAACAAAATCTAATTTACTCTACTCTATTCGAATTGGAAAGATGAAAAGATCTCATCAACTGCCCACAACACAAAATGAAGTCACCAATCAATGAAATCCTTATATCATGAGAGTCTTACACAACAATCTTTTGCAAAAACTTTCAAAGGGAAAGTCTTTCTTTCCTTTCCAACTAAGCTAACTCCTAGCTCTACTTTAACTTCTATCTAGCTCAACTCTATCTCTGATTTCTGTCTAACTCTGATATCTTCTAACTATTTTACAAATGAGGGGGGATACCCCTTTTATATCTAGCCCAGTCCAGTGGATGGCTTAGATCAAAATACAATGGACGGCTCAGATCGAGCCACCTAAGCCCCGATTAGGGTTTCAACCCTAAAAACCGCCACTGAGAGGAGTGGGGCAATGAATGGGCCCTCCACTCCTCATCAATGAACCACTAACCGCCATCAATGCACGTTGTCTCCCTCCAGAAGGTCATCGTCCAGAAGGGCGTTTCCTTTCTCCTTCTCGCTGGCTGCAAATCTGATGAACCTGGCCAATATTGCCTCAACCTCTTGATCCGAAATGGGAGGAATGTGATCTAACAAGAATTCCAAAACTGTAACTGTTTGCCCATGCCGGGCACATGATTTCTTCCAGGCAACAAGGGTATCCTGGGTGTTCTGTATGATACTGGAGAATGTAGCAGTGTTCTTGAAATCATCCTGCGTGAAGGTCTTCACCTCAGAGAAGAATGGCATCAATCTGCTCTTCAATCCCTCTACAGTTACCTCTTCAGAAGTCAACCTCTTGGCAAAGATTGCCTCCAATGTGTTGAGAATTTCGTCTAGGATGTTCGTCATGGCCTTTCTGACCCTGACAGAATCCGTCTGTGATGCATCGTAGAATCCCCGACCTGTGACTATTGAAGAGTACCATCTGGCGAAGTCGTATCTATCCCCCTGCTGAATAACACCTCCCTCAACCAAAGTCTGTTGAGGTATGCCCATCAAAGCCCCTAAACGGATAACAACTCTCGTCTGATAGATACGCGCCTCACCCCAAGCATGGTTAACTGCATCCATCCTTGCCATAATATCGGAGGCTTGCCAATAGGCGTGTGCAAGATCCTCCATAAACTTCCTTGTTTCTGCACGGACGCTGACAACCCATTTGTCTGCCTGTTGTGCCATTCTCTTCAAATCCTCTAACCCACTGATTGACTCCTTGGAAAATTCAGCTGGAAGCTGAATTGCCAGATTCTCTTGCCCACAAGGACGGGACAAGTGCTGCATGTAGCCAATCAGTGTCTTGTGCTCTACCTTCAATTTCTTGTATTTGCCCTCAACATAGGACAATCTACCCTTGAGTGCTTGATAGGAATTATCGCACTCCTCTACTACTTGTGCTCCAGTAGGGCGGCCAAGTTCTATAGTTGTAACAACATAATTTTCGGGAACGGCCTCATCCCGATCACACTCTACCCGAGGCGCTGCCACATGCAAAGTTCGAGACCCATCCTCATTTGTGGATATTTTAGATAACTTCCTAGCCTTTTTCTTTGCTGGAGGTGCGTTGATCCTCTGTAATAATTTCTCCATCTTAGCTGCAGGATCGGTCTCATCCACAGGATCATGCCTCATTCTATCCCTTAGCCATTCTGGCACCTCCTGTCGTGTGTTTGATATAATAAAAGACTGTTCTACCTCGGCCTCCACCTCATGAACTTCATTTTTGCCTTCGCTTCGACGAGGCTCATCATTATCAATGGGCTCAGTGTCTCCTGAGCTCTGGGCATCCTGATCAAAAGTAGCATCATCCTCGAGAGCTGCCTCAATCTCCTGCTGAAACTGAGTATCAGTAGCCGTCCCCTCATCTGTCTCTTGCTGATTATCTTCTCGGGGCATGTTGATGCTCTGACCCACTGATTCCCTACGAGGTGGCTGACTTGCCACTTGCACTGTCTACTCTACATCCAATCTCTCCCTCTGATCAACAAACAATGACACCTCCTGTAAGCTTGGAGAATGTGCCGGAGATGGCGTATGCAAGGACTCAACTACCAGAGGCTCAAGTCGAACTGGCTCCTTTCTTCTAGGCTCTGGGGTTGGATTACTCCGTCTCCTCTGATTGGTTGTCAGTAATCTGCTGTCTCCCATCAAGTTGTACGTGAGGGGGATTGACCTTCCCTTGAGTCGGCTGACATGCCTCTCTATCAAACTCCGTGTAAACGTCAAGACTGGGATACAAAGTGTATCCAAGTCAGTGATCTCTGGCTCCGACCAATCTGGGAGTGGTAGAGGCGTATCTCTCACTGTTTCGTAGTCAGTCTGTACTACGTTTATGTCTTCCTCAATCTGATCTGGTACTGGGACAATCTCGCACTCTCTGACCATCACCAACGGTATCCGAGAGAACATTCTTTTCCTAACCTCGATCTCATCCACTGCACTGGCCCAAAAGTCCTCGATCTGTGCCTTGTGCCTGAACTCTTCTGTCAATATCCATCTGATGTTTCTGTGGGGATCATAGTAGTGCCTGCTGGTGTGATAGGAAAGGTGAAAGAATTGGAGCTCCGCTTCCGCCTCCCTTGCTGCTTGCAGCGATGGGCATATTTCATTTGAATTCCCCATGGTAATTGGGAATCCAAGTCCACCTTTCTTCTTCTTCTTCTGAATCTTATCATAGGCAATTAGTTGCCTAGATACTTCCAGCATCACTATCTTGTTTATGGGATACCGAGGCAATCTATAAGGGTACGAAGAGAATCCTTGCAGCCTTATGTAGGTGAACTTTGGAAATTGGATAAACCAACATCCGAATTTCTCGATCATTTCCTGTGCTTCCCTGGATATTCTGTGATGGGTTCTTTGTTGCAGGGTCCTCATAATATGCATAGTGAAGGCGTCATTTACCCTTTTGTAATTAGTTGTGCTTGTCAAATGCAACTGTGGACAAGCCTCATGTATTTTAAATTGATGGGAACCACATCCAATTGGTTCTTTGTAGGAGATCCCTCTATACTTTGTCATGCGAGCCAGCATATAGACAAGGTAAGAGCTCATATAAAACATTTTCGTTCTCCTCACCCCACGGAGCTGCTCATGAATGCAGTCACTGATCAATAGTGCCAAGTCCATGTGATCTTTGCCCTCTAGTACCAAGTTGACGAAATAAAACATCCAAGGTTCAAAGATGAACGCTTGGGGGCATCCTCCAACTCTGCTCAACATCATAATCAGATCACCAAACTCCTGCCTCAAATCTTCTGAGACTATCTGTTTGGGCAATTTTGTACGAGTTGGTTTGGGCTTGATCATCCACCTGGTGTTTATCAAATCAGCACACCGGTCTGTTGTAGATGAATACATTATTTCAGCCCTCTCTTTCATCTTATAGATCATCTTCTCATGGGCGGGAATCCCGAATGCCTCTCCGATTGCCTCCGGTGTCAGGTTAGCCAATACCTTGCCATCTGGCGAAGTGACTGTCCTCTGTTCTGCATTGTAATGGTGGGTGCATTCCATGATGAGCTCTGGACATCGGATAGTGGGCGGAAAATTGGCAGCTGCATACAGTTCAC
The DNA here is from genome assembly GCA_007115665.2 of Sequoiadendron giganteum. Lineage (NCBI taxonomy): Eukaryota > Viridiplantae > Streptophyta > Pinopsida > Cupressales > Cupressaceae > Sequoiadendron > Sequoiadendron giganteum. Next base: position 169,428,190 of record CM021109.1, read on the forward strand.
TTCTGACAATACTGTGCGAAGTCATTGATGGGTGATGGCCTCCAGTCCCCATTATCCTTCTTCTGAATGCCTCCATGTTGAATGAGCCTAAATTTGTGTCAGCCAGCTTGCCTAGCTTTGATGAAAATTTTGACTCTGGCAAGAATGACTTGCTCAGTTTCTTGATCACTGCTTGTCTGGATTCGGTGTGGTTGTTCCTGCCGGCAGCTCTTTTGCTTGATTCGGCCATTCTCAACTGTCTTGTTCACTTCAACGTTTTTAGAAGTCTCTGTGAAATTTTTGTACTTGCAGCAGTTATGAAACTTCTTTTCAAATCCGTACTTCTCCTCTAGAATGTACTTTCAGCAACTCCAAGGCTTTTCCTAAATGCGTTTTCAGCAACCTTGTGAAGTTTCCTCTTAAATTCGTACTTCTCAACAGACTGCAAGGCTTTTCCTAAATGCGTTTTCAGCAACCTTGTGAAGTTTTCTCTTAAATTCGTACTTCTCAGCAACTGGAAACTAGGAAATTCGCACCTCTCAGCAATTGCAGTCTCAGCAAGCTAAGTCGTACTTCTTCAGCAACTTCAACCTCTACAAATTTGCACTTCAACAACCTCCAACTCTCTCACAATTTTGAATTCTTCAGCAGCTTCAGCAACTTCAACCTTTGCAAATTCGTACTTCAGTCTTAGCAAATATTTTGCACTTAGCAACTGGTGAGAGGAATGAAGGGGACTTCAAAATCTTATAGCCAGGTCGAATTCCTGCAGAGGCTATACTTAGCAAATTTTTGAATTCACTTTCCCTCTCTTTTCCGGTCGTAACACTTGTCATCTGAGGCATCGGAATCTCAAGTTTCTAGAATCATGAATTCATCATCTCTGCACTAGCTTGCCTCATCGCATTGTTTCCTTTAAAATATTAAGTTATTCACTTCCTTGAACAACTTTGAATTGTTTGGCTAAGTCATTAGATCTCACTTTCGCTTTGGCAAAATTACCCAGTTCAAGCTTCTAGCGAAATACTTCTCATTCATTTTATTCGTTTGCCTTAGAGAAATTCTTCAAATTTGCCTTAGGAATTTTATTTAAAATAAGCACTAGGCAAAATATCCACTGAAACGATATGGACACGGCGTGGAGTAAGTTTGAATCACCTCTGAATTGCAAACGTTCAATACCCAAAAGAAAAATCTTTTCAGAATCCATTGTTTTCATGTGTATCCGGACGAAGGGGTACTTTTAATTTTTATTATTTAAAAATAATAAAAATGGCAAAGGTTTTTAATCTTATCCTCCGGATGTCTTCCACTCCTGCAATTTCAAGTTTCTCTGCCTCGACATTGTTCTTTGATTTTCCCTCCGAAGAATTCTCTCTCTGAAGACTTTTTCACTCTGGAAACTTTAGCATTACCTGCAGGCATATTCTTCCTTTTCTCTTTAGAAAATGCCTTAGGAATTATTTTAAAATTTAAATTTTATCATTTTACCCTCTGAAGGGCGCATTTAGCATGTCATGCTTCCATTCCATTCCTTAGGCAATCCCACGCCTAGACTTCTTTTCTCATACTTAGCAATTTTCATTTCTCAAGTCCCCACTCACTTGGGCACATTTCACATGGTGAGGAGGAAAAATATCAACCCTTAGCCTTTTAAAAAAATGCCACCCTTAGTATTTCTTTCCCCCTTGGCGCACTTAGCATGTCATGAGGAAACTTGGAGTGCATTTTACCATGTGAAGAGGAAAATATTCAAGTCAAGCGCATTTCCTTAACACCTTCCACGTTTTACCTTTACCTTTTACCTTTGGGTGCATATGCTATGGGGAAGAGGAACTTGAGGGCGCATATGAGGGTGTTAGAAGGAATTCCCACGCCTTGGGTGACTCTTCACTTTCCCTAGGCGCATGTAGCCTAGGCAACTTCCATGTTGGGCGCATTTCAACTTTGCAAAGGAAAGCGCCATCATCTAATGACCCTTCATCTCCCTTGGGCGCATTTAGCCCATGCAACTTCCATTCTTGGGCGCATATGCTAGTGTTAAGACGGAATTCCACCCTTATCAAGTGGCTCTTCATCTCCCTTGGGCGCATTTGCTATGGTGAGAGGGAAACTTCCTTGCCTTAGGCGCATTTGGGGTGTGAGAAGGAATTCCGCCCATATGGTGACTCTTCACCTTCCTTAGGCGCATATAAGCATGTAGGCTTCCTTCTTTGAGTGCATATTGAGATGTTAGAAGGAATTCTGCTCCTTTCTAGTGGCTCTTCACCTCCCTCTGGTGCATATGGCCTAGGCAACCTCCATTTCCAAGCGCATATTGAGAATGCTTCAAGGAATTTTTAATGCCTTAGTGAATATTTCCATGTCTTTTGAAGGCGCATTTCTCCTATGCTCAGGGAAATCCCACACTTAGAGATTTTTTTTGTATCTTTTATTCCTTTTGGGCGCATATGACATGTCTGCATGCCAGTTATCATTTATAAGTTTCCAACGCCCTAGCCATGTCTTGGCTTTCTATTTTTAGTAACTCGGAGGAATTAGGTTTTCACTGCATCTCATCTCGTTCTGAGCTGGAGTTAGCGCGGCTGTGCCTCTGCTGACTTTTGCCACCTTGTTCATACCTTATCTGGCACAGTACATACTATTTTTAGCCATTTTCTATTTTTAGCAAACCCTAAAATTGATCAATTTTTGTATCTCCATTTGCTTTGAAATTTGTTCCATTTGTTCTTGATGCTGTGAGAGACCTGTTCACACCTGCCTTAGGCATAGTACCTGCTATTTATAGCCATGAGATGACTTACTAAAAATAGTAAGTTCTCCGATTTCACTCAAATTTTACCAGTAGGTTGCTCGGATGATGCTGAGATCGGTGGGGTACTTCATTCTGACAATTTCTGTATTTTACCCCCTATAAAAGTGGAAACCCTAATTGACTTGCATGTATCCTAGATGGTCTCCGTTTGGCTTTGTTTCTTCTGCATGTCGCTTTGTACGTTGAACTGAAGTGTTGGGTAACCGTTGGTCTGAAGCTGCTATTTATAGTAAGTGTCCAGAAAGTGGTCCATCGGACGTCGGATGAGTTTGCATGTCACAGTGCCTGTGGGATCTCAAAAAACCCAGAAAAACCTAGATAACTGGTCAACGTTCCGGCACTGGCTAAAAATAGTAAGTCCCTTTAAACTGACTCATTTCATTCGCATGTTATACCGTTGCGAAGCTCTCGCAAAACCCACATGGAATATCCGGACATGCATTGAAAAACTCTGCATGCAAACCCTAAAAATAGCCTCTGAAGGCTGTATTCTGAAAGTCCTCGTCTCGGTTTGCATGTTATACCGTTGCGAAGGTCTTGAAAAACCCAGATCCATTCTCCAGTCATGCATCGGAGAATTGTATGTTTAAGCCCTGAAAATAGCCTCCAAAGGTTGAACTGCTAAAAATAGCTAGTTGTCTGAATCTGTTCAAATTTCACGTGTGGGTGCTCTGAAGCTGCCTGAATGTGTTGAAGTAATTAGAATCCCGAAATCTTGAGGAGAAGACCTCAGATTAGGCACTTACTAAAAATAGTAAGTTTTCGGATTTCAGTAGGATTTCAGTGGGATCCTGCCTTGAGCTTCCTGATTGCACCGCTGCACTTAGATTTCACCTTGATAACCCAATTTGACCTAAAACAAGCCTAAAGGATGGAAACCCTAATTTCGTAGACTTGGCAATCACTTCAATCCAGGTCAAAGATGGGACATCCCCGGAAGGACAAAAGATCAGAGATAGAGAGAACCAAAGCCAAAAGACCAGAATGGAGCAAAAATTAGGGGGTCCCCATCTTGGATGGGGTGATGTGTGAAAAGGTCACAACATATCCGGGTAATGTACATGAGAAAAGCATCGTGTACCCGACGGAAGTGTGACTTCTCGCTCAACTGCAATTGAGGATAGCAGTTATAAACCTTGAAATCCCTTTCGCTATTGCCGACTACACCCTTGCAGATTAGACCGGCATATCGGTAGGTTCGAGCAAGTAAGTATATAATGTAGGAACTCATATGAAAGGCTTTGGTCTTCTCCAAGCTGACCAATTGCTCGTGAATACTGTCACTGATCATCCTTGACCAGTTAACCATTTTTGCTCCGAAAGTTACTTCGTCAATGAAGTAATACATCCAAGTCTCAAAAGGTGCACCCTGAGGATTACCCACTATTCTGTTTAGCAGCAAGACCATATCTCCGTAATCTTCTTTGAAATCCGGCCTAAGCAACTTCTTAGGCACCTTTTTGGTTGACGGTCTTGGCTTTACCAACCAGTTTTTGTTCATGTTTGTCGCACAAAGGATTTGTTTTTCCTCATACAATTTTTGTGCATCTTCTTTTGACCGGTAATATGTTCAATGGTAAGCTGGAATTCCAAATGCCTCCTGTATAGCTAGTTCGCCTAGATATGCCAACACTCTGCCATCAGGCGCTTCAATTTGTCTCTCTTTAGCATTGTAATGTAAGGCACACTCCACAATTAATTCTGGACATTCGATTGCCGGCGGAAATCTTGCAACTTGAACTATGCCGTTCCGCATCATTTTCTGTGCAATTGGTGTAGGCAAGAGTTCGTCACTTCCATACATTCTTTTCCTGAATTTGTCAAAGTCAACATGGCCAAGATTGGTATCCACAACATTCTTCCACTTGGAAACGATTTTAGACTTCGGCTGCAGACCTTTGCTGGCGAATTTCATTTTCTTTGACGATTCTCCTTTGTCCAGCTTAAATCTGCAAAAGAAAATATTAAAATTCAGAAATTATTTATGCCATTATTTTGAAACAAACATATTCCAGCCAACTCGATAAGTTAATTCTTGAAAATGATTATTGCTGGAAATGAAAGAATTTAATCATTTCAAAAAGAGATTTTTTTTTTTTGCCGGAATAGAGAAAGTAAATCTGCCTGGCAATGAAAAAATGTATTGCTGCTAAATAAATTCGCCCTTTTCAGCCTTCACTTCGAAAGAAAAAATTACTTTCTTCACAAAACTTTTCTTGAAAGATAAAACTTTTCTTCACAACTTCGTTTTCGAAAGAATGATTGAGAAATGAAATGCAAAACCAATTTAAGGTTGAAAGAATTGACCCATTTAGCAAATTTTAATTGTTTCCAATTAATCCAGTCTGAACTTGGCTTGCACTTCCCTTTCGAATAGTAATTTCCATCTTCAGCACGAGTCGGTAGAGAAAGTTTCTAATTTCGACGCCGGTTCAGTGAAGTCTTTTCTTTTCTTTCTTTTTCTCATAATTTGCCTAGAGAAAATTCGAATTTTCTCATTAAATGGGTTTTGGAAAATAAAATATTAAAATAATATTTTATGTGTTGTTTCCAACCCGTTCGTTAAAATAATTAAATCATGGTATTCAATTATTTTTTATCCAAAGGCAAATTTAAATTTTGTCTTTTCAAATTGCTCCATGCCTCTTCCTAAGGCAAATTTTTATCTTTGTCAATCTTGCCGTGATCTTTTACTTCTGGCGAATTTCCTCATTGTCCAGACATGCCATTTGATATTTTTAATTTTTTTTTTTAATGTCTAGACTTGGGCAAAATTTTAAATCTTATTTCTCCAAGGTCCACACTTAGGCAAAAAACTTCAATTTTACTTCTCCAAGTTTTTTCCATGCCATTCAAGGCCTAGGCGAACTTGCCTTGTATTTTTCCACATTTACTAAGCATAGGGTGGACTTTCACTAGCCATTTGCCATTTAAATTATCATGGGGCGGACTTTCCCTTGTGATTTACCACTTCCCAATACCTTGGAGCGGACTTCCTTACCTTCCAATCTATCTCCAACCTTCTTGGAGCAGACTTCATCATGCCTCAAGCCACTTTCTTGGGCGGACTTGGCTATGGGTTGAGCCATCCTTCATTTTATGCTAGGCGGACTTGGCAATACCTTGTGCCATTTTTGGTTTAGGCTGGGTGGACTTGGCCTACCTTCATGCCATCTTTGACTTGGCGGACTTGCTTATGGGTTGAGCCATCCTTCCATCTTGAAGCGGACTTTGCCTATGTCCATGCCACCTCCCAACATCTTGGAGCGGACTTTGCTAGTCTCCATGCCATTCATCCTAGGGCGGACTTTGCCTATCCTCCAGCCATTGTCTTGGGCGGACTTCATCAGTGTCCAAGACATTTTCATTTTCCTTGGGGCGGACTTGGCTTGGACTTAGCCATTTTTCATGGGCGGACTTCCTTGATGGTTGTGCCATGATCTTTTTCCTATGGCGGACTTGTCCAATGTCCATGCCATCTTTCCTTTCTTCATGCTTGGGCGAATTTAGGACATGCTTGTCCATGCCTTAGACAAATTTTCAAAATTTTCAAAGTTTTCACCCATTTCTATTTTGGGACCTTTTGAAGTTGATTTTGACGAAGCCTTGATCTGCACACTTTCCAGAAATAGAAACCGTGCCAAAAATAGAAACTTTCTAAATAGCCCCTAAAAAATAGGAAGTCCAGAATGGGCTAAAAATGCCAAAAAAATGTCCCTAAAAAAATAGGGGCCCAGGGTGGAAACCCTAAAATTTAGGAAGTGTCAGAATTGACCGAAATGACAGTCGATCTTCGTCCACAAGGCCTCCTAAACACTTTGATGATGTCCATGCACTAATTCTGGCTCAAAATCATTTCTTGACTCGGGTAACCCTTCAAAAACTCAAATTCTAAGTACCTGACCCAAAGACCAAAACACAAAGGCAAAACTCAAAGGGAAAACTACTAGGGTCCCCATTTGCAATGGGGCGATGTGTGAAAAGGTCACAACAGGTTTTCATCCTTTGGCAAAAAGATGAACAAAAGTGCTCAATCTTAGAGAAAAGGGTTTGATATCAAATAACAATGGATAACCTCTTCTGTGCTCAACTCTTCCCTTTATACTCACCTCCCTCCGAAGGTGTTTGGAAACACTTTTAAATAAAATATTACATTAGGCCCACATTAATAAAATAATAATAATACATAAGTCATCCTTTTACAATGTTATAAAAGTAAAATTATTGAGACAACTTAAAATATTATTATTAAATTATTTCCTATTTATCCCTCAACTTATGAGAAATAAGATATAGGCTCTGGGTCTCCCAAATATTTGAATTTTGAAAAGGGGACATGACATGCTTCCACTTGTTTAATGGTCAACGACATCTAGTTTGAGCAATTTAGGCTTGTTAGATCTATTCATCAAGGGTGCCCTCTTGTGCCTTCACTTTATATGTTGGCCATTGCAGGCTTTGGCTTTCATCTTGCCAATGCCATTTTGTAGAGACAAAGGGATCTCCCTCCTTGGCAACAATTCATCAACTTATCAGTGATCATTTATTTGATGAGTCATTCATCACTTTGTTTGAGGATGAAGATAACATCAAGCAAGCTTTCAATTATTTTGATACTTTCTTCTTGGCATTTGGGTTCAATATTTAATGGAGTAAAATCCAATATTATAGACAATCTTTCTCTCCTCTGCTAGCTTGGATTCTAGCTCCTATATCAATGTAGTAAAACCTAGTATTACAAACTATCTTTCTCTCTACCATCTTGGCTTTTGGCTCCAACATTTAATGGGTTAAAACCTAGTATTGCAAACAATCTTTCTTTCCTTCACTAGCTTGGCTTCATACATGTAAACATATCAATCATGGAGATTTTTTTATATTCTTGGGGATCCCCTTTGCTTTGCAGGGTTGCCAATCTATTCTATTATAGTATATCCTTGACATAGTGGAGAGAAACTGGTGTATTAGATTAGTAAGCCACTTTTTTTGGTTCGTGAATTTTAGATATGCTCCAAGTGCTTGTGGCCATGTATGTTTATTACTCATATTGGGTGTCTTCTAATTCTTAATACTACAAGCTTGAAAGCTTCTACAAGATTTCCTGTGGGCCAATTAAGACAACAACAAAGGCTTTCATAAAGTGGCTAGGGATTTTTGTTGTCTTCCAAAAAAAGACTCTAGCTCATTGACGTGAATAGGAAGGGAATTGCACTGTGCTAAGTGAATTGTTAGGGCTTGTGATGGTAACAAAGCCTAGAAATTGTTTCTTTGGAATTTTATCTGTTTTGGTTCTTCATATGGGAGAATTGCTTGAAATGGCCTTGGTTTTCATTCCCTTATGATCTCTCCCGTTCCTATTAAAATTGAATTCTAGATGGTCCCTTTAGTCTCCATCTTTTATTTGGGACAAATACTTCCAAACAATTTGGAAAGTAGTTGTGTAACCCAAGATTGTGCACTTTGGTTGGTGTTTGCTTTACCAAGGTCTTCCTATTGGCAATCAGTTAATGCATATTGGTGTTTCTAACCCCATATGCCCATTTTGTGGGCAACTTTAAACTATTAAGCATTTATTTTAATTTTGCACTTGTGCACAATTGGTCTAGCAGTGGATTCACGATCTTTTCAAGCCATTTAGACTACAACCATTAACTTGGCATAATGTTCTATTGGGCAATGGGATCAAATTTTCACTTGAATTCTCCCAACTGTGGCATGCTTTTAGATTGGAGATTCTAATTTGTATTTTGAAAGATAGAAATGCGGCATTATTTTTCTACCATTGCTGTAGATTACAATTTCGCTACTTAGTTCAAGTCATTGGTGGTTTCTAATGTGCTCATGTAGATTCAAGTTTAGGCCAACGAAGTGGCCTAGAAAGTGTAAGTCTTTTAGATTCTTCTTGATCATTAAGGCATTTGCATTGCTGCTAGGGTCTCACTTTATTCCCTTCATGATAGATCCCCCCATTACTTTCAGAGCCACCAGAGAGGGTCTTGTACATTGTTAGCTGGGCAACCGTTTGGATGGTCTTTGCTTGTTTGTTGCTAGAGGGGACTCACTCCACCATTGCCCCTCCAAGTGGCTAGGAAAAGTTTCCTCACTTGGTTCTCACCATTTTTTCACCAAGGAGTTCTTAGCTTTAGATTAGAATTTGCAATCATAAGAAGGCCCTGAGGAGGGAGAGGACACTGCTCTCCCTGGCTGGGAGCCTATGGATGATGGTAGGACTTTGTTGTACCCAAACCAAATTTTTTGCTTCATTAAGGCATTTTGCTTAAAATGGTCTAAACCTTGTAAAAGTGAGGTCAAAACTCAGTTTTTGGGCAAATAAAGTATGGGCTTTGAGTCAATGTCATGCCACGGAGATACTGGCAAAATTTGAAAATTTTGAAAATTAGGGTTTCTGAAATCTATTTTTAGCCCGAAACCCTAAAAAATAAGAACTTGTCAGAATTGGCTGAAATTAATTTTGATTGGCTTATTTCACATCACGATCACAGTGGTGAAGTCAGTTTCAGTTAAAAGTCAGTTTAAGGCTGGTGGGTAGTTATAACTTTTTCAGGAGAAAAGTTAGGACCTCTGAGGTCATTAATGGCAGTTGGCCAGTACCAGGTGTTAATATCTAAGCCTGAAACTCAAAGAAGAATGCTCTATGATAAAAGATGTTGAAACTTATGCTTTTTGACGGAGGAGATTTTCAACGAGGTAAAAGTACTGTGAAATTGGCTAAGTTTGGATTGAAAATATTCTAAGTCTGGAGGTCAAAAGCACCACTCTCAGATAGGGGCGCCCATCATTATGGAAGCTGTATTCAACTTTTTGTGAAATTTTCTACCAAGATGACTTCTCCAGTTTCCTGATAGCTTCGCAATGAGCTAACCATCTAGTCCGACGGAGGAGTAAAACGCCTGAAAACGAAAATTCAGTACAGAACGAGGGAAATGCAAAGAAGATAACTTTGAAGAGAAAAAGCGCCCCTGGCCCATCTTTTTGAAGATTCAGATGAAGTCTTTTGATCAAGTGACACCCAGGAAGTTTGTTTCTATTTTTGGTCCAGCTCCGTGATGCATCTATCAGCAGGTGAATCTGAGTTGCCGAGTTGCCGCCATCAGTGGTCAAACTTGAGGTTTCAGACTTGATCAAAAATTGTTCAGAAAGGACAAAAGCGCCTCTGGAGGCCAGGGGCGCCCAAGGTTTCGAGACCTTTAATGAAATCTGTTTGATGATTTCAGATACTCATCTCGTTCGTGTCAGCTTCAGCTTTCCGTTCCTTGTCTCAGCCGGTTCAGAAGATGTCTTGGCAATCCGCAGCCGGAAGTTGAGTAATTTTTGCCAGTTGCAGTAATGGATGACATTGGTTGAGAAAAGTGCCCCTGGAGGCCAGGGGCGCCCATGATTTAGGAAGGTTAAATGATGTTTTTATATAAAGTGTTCATCAGGAGCCTTTGCTTAAAATTCAGTCTGCTCCACAGTGAGCCAGTCAGCATGTTCTGAAGTTTTGTCAAATACCGGGAAATGTCAAGTGAAATATGGTCAAGTTATCAGTGAAAATGATGAAAATGCCTGAAAATATTCTAACATTGAGGTCAAAAGCGCCCCTGGAGGCCAGGGGCGCCCATCTTTTTGAAGCCTCAGATGGTTGAATTTTGAATTGCCACCTCAAGGAATCTTCTTGTCAGTTTTGGTCCTGCTCTTCATCGAGATTGTCAGCCAGTTGATCTGACGTGACAGTCAACCAGAATCAGTGATCGAACATGAGCTTCGTTTGAGGTTTTAGATTCTAAATTTTCAGAAAATGTCTAAGGAAGGACGCCTAAAGTCAAAGGTTGACTTTTTGAAATTCAAAAGTAGAAGTGCGCATGAAGAGAGTTTTCAGTTTGCCAAATTTTGATCTTCAGTTAAACTCTTTTTCAGGTCGACTTCTATTTTACCTATTTTTTAGTCATAATTGGCTAAACTTAGTTTGCATGCATCAGTTAACTGAATCTTCAAGATGGCGCCCTAACTTGGGTTGGTTCTACATCCAGTTAACTGAGTTTGAAGCCAAATATAGGCCATGCGTGAGTTTTGAAGCACCAGTTGTACTTCAAGCGCCATTTCCAAAGCTTAGCATGCATTCCACACGACTTAGAAGATATTTTTCTATATATTTTGCTAATGGCGTCCATTATTCTTCATCAGAGTTGACAAGAAACATCTTTCTTGAGCATAAAATTGATCTACAGGTGCTACAGGTGTCAGATTTCAGTATTCTTCGTAGCTACAGATTCAGATTGTTCAAGGGAAGATTATTTCAGACTTGGTTTCTATTTTGCATGCAGGTTTTATCAGTTCTACTTCAAGCATAGGCAAATTTTTACAAAAGAAGAGAGAAAACAAAAAAAAAAAAAACTTCTATTCTTCTGTTTTACTTTCTTCTATTCTCGTCTTAGGTTTTCTTCGCATGTCAAAGAAAACGGTAGATTTTTCAGAAAAGCATCATCTGGGTTCGAGTATTTCAGCATCAATAACAATATCCATGTCTTAGATTATTTTGCGAAAATTGCCCCGCTGCCTCTTTTCTAGAAGCACTGTGCTTTTTTCCAGAATTCTCTTTGCATGTGGGCCTAAATCACATTTTTTCGCAAATCTGTTGATCTGGGTGGTTTTAGGATTCATTTCTACACAAAACCCATGTTCCAGATTTTCGCGGGAAAAATTGCCCCCAGTGCCCCTAACTGCCAGTTCAAATCTCAACCGAAAACCTTTTGCATGCAAGCCTAAATCCCATTTTTTCACAATTCTAACGTTCTGGGTTGTATTAGAGTTTCATTCTACACAAAACCCATATCTTAGAATTTGTCCGAAAAAATTCACTTCCCCTTGCTATTTTTAGCCTATCCTTGAGCTTTTTCAATTTTTCCAAAGTTGTCCAAACATACTCGACTTTACAGTCAAAAGTCTAGTTTTTCAGAATGCAGTATAATCCCATAGACTATAAGGCCAAACAGGTCTTTCTTCATAACTTTCTGAAAACTACCGATACCGACTTAAGTCATGTTTTTCCCATCGTCAATCTGAACTCATTGGAGGGTATCAACAGTACTACAATCAAAAATCTTGAACGTTCAGGGATACTTGCAGCGGCGTCCATTCCTATCTCAGTCTTTGATCTTGAGTTCGTACTTGCTTGTGTTAAGCATTATGACTCGTCTACCAGACAAATCAGATCAACAAATGGAAGGATTATTTGTAGCCTTAAGCCGAGGGATGTAGAAAAATGTTTTTCTATTCCTCCACATTCAGATCATTTCGTTGTATCCATTTCAAATTGTGACAGAATATGGGAAGAGGACAAGGATAGATCACAGAAGAAAGTAGCTCAACGATGGTTGAAGGTTCAGAAAACCAACATGCCAAGGAAGATTGCACGTGGGGATTTCAAGGACGAGATTGCTATTTTGATAACTTTCCTTAATCGGTTAGCAGGTTCTGAAGATGCAAGCGTTTTCCGAACATGGATGTTCTACCTCATCTCACGAGTTATTGATAAAAAAGAAACATTTGACTGGGCCATGTTTATCAGCGAGTGTCTTCACCAACAGATTACAGAGTTCCTAAAGATTCATGAATTCCATATGGTAACTTTTCTGGTTTACTTAGTTGCATTTCAAGGCAGCTTTAAATTATTAAAGACCAATGGAGTTCTGGGTGTTCAGCGAGTGCACGAATACTACCCTCAGTTGGAGTTTTCGAAAGCTGAATAGGACTTTACAGCAGTGAATGATCACTTTCTTATGAGAACAGTCAGAAATTTGGATAATGAGATGCATGTGAGAATTTCTACAGAGGCACAATCAGCAATGGAGAGTTGGGCAGATTGGTTTATCCAATTTCCTACTTTCACATATATTCGTGTATATGGATATACAGGAGAGCCTCTGATGCTACCGAGGTACCCATCGGATAAGGTTCTTTTCATGGAGTTCATGAGACAGGCACATGAGGTTCACACTTTTCTTCGCAATCGACATAAGCCAGCTTTCACCTTTCCGTTTGAGTTAGGTATTTACAAATGCAAAACAGCTGCTGATTGCAAGTTAATGGCACACGAGTTAGAGAAAATTCAGCTTCGGTGTTTTCCTCAGAAGCGTGCCTATGATCCGTTGGGTCATTATTCAGCAAGGTTGGAGCGAAATGTTTCACATTCGGCAGCGCTTGAGGACTTTTGGGTCAATTGTGAGGATGAATTTGAGGTGCGTCGTCGTCATTATTGTAGGCTTACTATTCCACAGATTGCTGATTTCTTGTCAGAGGATGTGGAAGGTTTGTCTGATGATGATGGTGAGATACTTCTTCATTCATTCATTAGAGACCAAGTTGCTCGCCAGCCACTTCGCCAACTTGATTGGTATGTCCCATTGAACACTTCAGTGAAAGACTTATCCAGGTCTGTTATCAAAACCACCATGTACTTCCTTGAGAGCAAGCGGAAGCGAAGGGTGATCCCAGTTACAGAGCAGCCAGCAGTGGTAGTTTCTTCTTTACCTTCTACTTCTAGAGCTAAACCTCGAGTCAAGGTTACTATGAGGCCGCCTGAAGGGGTTAAGATGGGAATTAATTCAAAAGGAAAAAGCATCACCAAAAGGAAACAGGTTGAGAAAGAGCCAACACTTCTAGTTGTAGAGACAGTACCTCAAGAGCAAGCATTTCCAGTTACAGAGAGAGTACTTCCGGAGCCAGTTATTTCATCGGAACCAGTTATTTAGACTGAGGCCGGTTTGTCATCTCCAGGTTCACCTTTTTCACCACACTCGTCTCCCATAGATATTGATTCAGAGCCTGAGACTCCGATACATGAGACCTTCATACCAGTAGATCCGCCAGCAGCTGATACTGTAGAAACGGCTCCACCTCGAGAGGATAGTATTCCTTATTCATCTTGGCTCGAGAAGTCATTGGAGAGGGAGAGGCGTATGCCTTCATATAATCTTGATTTGTCTGAGTTTGGTGAGCCCTATCAGAACAGGTTGAATAAGAGGGCTAGAAAGCAGATAAATATTGAGAAGAATCTTGAGGCAGAGATCGTCATAGAGGTTGCTACTCCTCCAGAAGGCAAATACTTGGATGAAGTTGATGTTGGTGATTTTACCTTCGTCAAAACTAATCTGGGTAAGAATACTCGACACACCGACGTGAATCTATTCAGAGTCGTCGTGAGTAATCTAGAGGAGCGCGTCATGAAAGATGGTGAGGATAAGGCAATTCTCAAGGCTGAAATCAGACAACTTCGCAGGTACATCTCGGGTTTGCTTCATGGCAACGAGGGGCAAGCACCTTTACTCCCACAACTTCGAGAGACCGCCGCAGAACAGCAGAGGATTCAACACTTGGTTAATCGAGGAAAGCTACTTGATACCTGGATTGAAGACTTTATTGTTGCTGGTCGACACCTCCTCACAAAGCTATATCAGTTGAGGGTTGACGCACATAGTCTTTGCCAGAGAATTCAGGAGCTCGAGATTTGCATAGCCGAGCGTAAGCCGAAGGACTTGATTTTGATATCACAGCTTGCAGGAATCTATGACGCCATTGAAGCAGATGGAGATCAGAAGAAGGTCTTCACTTGGAGAGAATTGTATCTTTGCAGGGTGGAGACATATGACAGGATTTCTGCTAAGATGAGCATGATTCAGGAAAAGGTTGTTGTAGCTCTTCGTTTCATCAGCGAGTACATCACTCAGATCCCATGTCATTATCGGCATGAGGATGGTACCTACGCCGAGTTAGAGGCAGTTCAAGCTGAGTTCGAAGAGTTAGTTCGTGATAGCCTATGTGGAGGGCCAGAGGCATCCAAGATGGAGGAGTTTACAATGCTGACTATCAGTTTCAGAAAGGTGACCATAGAGGTAAGAGATAGTCAGAGGGAGATCCGAGATGGAGACAAAGAGTTGGACAAGCAGTTAATCATCGTGGACAGCGTCAAAGTGCCAGATGATGATACTATTGATAAATTCCTGGAGGAGATGATAAACTTGGAGTAGACTTTCAGTTAGACCATGCAGTTGCTTACAATGATGAGTCATCAGAAGTAGTTAACTCGAGGCTTCTTTCCGAGTTAACTTGCTGTTATACATTGCATGCATGTCTTTCTTGGAAACATCTACATATACTTGGAGATTAGATTAGATTTTTCAGTTGACTGATGATAGCATTCCAGTTGACTTGCTTTCAATAAGGACGTGCATGTTGCACCTTGTCCATTTAGATTAGATGTTTCAGTTAACTGATGATAGTTTCCCAGTTAACTGTATAGTTTCATTCAATTAGGGTTTAAGAATAAGATCTTGCATGTCTTGCAAGACTGTAGTTGACTCAAGGTGATTTTAGGGTTGCCTACACCTTGAAGTCTATAAATAAGAGCTTTTAGCTCATTTGTAATTAGCTTTTCTTGGTGATAGAGAATTGCTGCGCTGTCGGCAACATGCCTATTCTCAAGATTTGTTCATCCTTGTAAATTAGAACTTTTGCTTGATAGCATACATGCTGCGCCTACCTTGCCTGTAGTATTGCTATTATTGTATCTGTTCAAAGAGTAATTGCTGTTATAATAAATTGTTGCGCCTACCTTGCCTTCATATTATTGTTATGGTGTTTATTTGACCTTAGTTAAATGGGGTTGCTGGTTTGATCGTTATTGCATGCATGTTGCGTCTATACAATCTACTGTCCCAGTTGCTTACCTTTTGTTTTTGTTTATTATAAGCCTATTCAGAAGAGCAAATAGTTGCGCCTACCTTGCCTTCATTTTGCGAAACTGTACTCAAAGCTTATCGTATGATGTGTGTTATAGTAGACTCATTCAGCCAAGCAGATAGTTGCACCTACCTTGCCTTCATGTTGTGAAGCTGTACCAGGTTTACCGTTCATTTGTTTGTTTTAATAAACTTCTTCCCGGATTAGCAAATAGTTGCGCCTACCTTGCCTTCATGTTGTGAGCCCGCACCTGGAGTTTATTGTACAATACATTCCTGCTCCATTTCCTCATGCTCTGTTTCTTGAGGAAATTGGATAGATGTTAAAGAAGTTAGCTTAGTTGTAGTTACATGATCTGCGAAACCAGAAAATACTTAGCTGCAACGTTCTAGGTTTTCTTAACCTTGTGCCTCTACCAACTGAGAACAAAAAGATAGGACATTAGTTTAGTTTTCTATTTCATGCATTCTAGCACAATGAGGGAGCTTCCCCTCCTAATTTGAAGAGCACTCATTATGTAGTGTGCATAGCTGTCCGTACAAACTTACACTCTAGAGGTGTTAGTTCTTACGCCAACAGACTTGCATGATGAAGGGTAAGGTAACCCTAATGGCTGGGAGCCCCTTCCCAACATTGGTTTTATATCTTTAGCTGCATACATTTGTAATGTTGTAGGCAGCTATGTCTGTTGTTGTGGTTGTTTCACTTTTGGGGCTGCATGATACTTTGTTTCCCAGCTTTGCTGGTTTGTTCATCTTTGGGACATGATGCCATTTTATCTTCTTTTTTTGAGGATAGGCTGTATCTATTTTCCTTCATTAATAGATATGGATCTATTTCATCAAAAAGAAATGAATCACTTCCCACTTACTTCCTATTATTATCCTTTACAATTGGGCTTTGCCTCTTACTTACATGTGTTGTGGGTGTTATTTTGTTTTCTAAGGAATCCCTAACTTTTGAGAAGTGGGAGACACATTGTGTGTCAGCCATTTTGGATTGTGCCATTTGATGGATCTCTGTATGGCAGGACTGCTGGTGACACATGGACAAGAGCCATTGTTACATTCACAAGTGCCTCTTATGTAAGACTGCCGCTGTCACATGCTCAACCTCTCACTTGCAAAGGCATGACTGCCAAGGAGGTCCAGTCACTTTACTGTAGTGTTCCAACACTCTGCTGATCTGTTTCTCACTAAGTTTCGTAGATCTGATTTTGGTTTCAATTTAATTTCTTTCTTTGTGCTTGAGTTGTTTGCCAATAATGCTAAATGGTACTAAAAACAACATATGCATACAATGGAAACTTCAAATAAACTAACTACTGAAACAACTTTGAATACATTGCTCAATTTAGTGGCCAAATATGTTTTCTTCATCATATAATAAGATGCATTCAATATATAACTTACATCAGATTTCAAGCTAACAATATCTTATATTGCATTTTAACTTACAGCCAAACATCACTGTGAATAGTGACTTGCTACAGTACCCGCTCCCAAAGAAATGCACACAACTTTCCAATAACGAATTTCTCCCACCAAAATTTGGATTGGGAGGTTTCTTCTACCGAGGGCGCCCCTTTTGGGTGTGATTGCAGCCACATAAGAGAGGCGTCTTTTTCTTTTTTGCTGGTTGAAACCCTCAATAAAACGCAGCTGGCTGTAATTTACAAAAACAACTCCAAAACTTATCAAAAGCGAACAGCTCTCAAACTAACGTGATTGAAGACTATGGTAGTCAAAACCACTCCAAAATATGCTCGAAATAACCTGCAAACAGCAACACAGGTCTCCAACTGAAGCAACCAAAATCTGACCAACAGCTTTAAGGTGGTGTTTCACACCATCAAGTAGCTCAAATTTGAAGAACCAAGCCCCACCAGGCTCACCCACTGCAAGAAATCAGGAAACCCTAGTCTCCTTCTTCCTCCAAGAAACACTTCCAAGTTTCTTCAAGCTAAAATCATTCATCCATGAAGAGGATCGAAATTCTCCTTCTATTTATAAGTTTTTGCATTAAAAAACACTATTCATAAAAGTGAGCACTATTCACTTAAGTTATTTCTTTTTTCACTTCAGTAATGAATAGTAACTGAAAAATATAAAGTGACCCCTTCTTTTTGAAGACACATGGCCCCTAGGCCGAGGATGGTGAAATAAAAGGTGAATATCATTAAATTAAGCACCAGTATCATGCCAAACGCTACAATTCACCCTGCCACCATGCTCCGGAGATCAACACTGAAGTTTGACGACCAAGTGCCCGTCCAAGAAACCCTCTATCCAGAACTATTAGCCTACGAGGGTCAGGAAAATAGGCTAATCCCCCAACTCTGATGCTCGTGAAAAAGGGGACATTACATTTACAGACAGTTATCCTTATTACCTCAAAACTCACATATTATTCATGTTTTTTTGTAGGGTGTTTGTTTTCTGATCCTATATAGATCAGTTTACCTAAAATTGTAACATATAGATACATGTGCACATTCTTTGATCTCTAGAGAGTTTGAAAACATTAATAGATCAACATATTGGAATAATGTTGCAAATAATTTTTAATTTGGAGAAATACATTTTATATAGCGAAGAACATTATAGTTTCATCAGCTTGGCAACAGGATTACATGGAAATTATCACCCTGTAAAAGCTAGAAATTTCAAGATCTAAGTCTTGTACCTGAAGAGGCCAAGATTTGAGTTATAAAAGCTAGAAATTTCAAGATCTGATTCTTGTGCCTGAAGAGGCTTAGCTTTGACAAGCACGGGCAAGTTCTGTGTGAAAATTCTCAACTCCCTTAATCTTATGAAGAAGTGACCTCATAAAAAGTAGCTTTACCTCATGTCTTCCATAAAAAATCAATGGCAAGTAGTCAAATTGTATACCTTGGAGTTTTGCAAATATTCCTAACCATCCAGGTGTACCAAGAGTGACTTGCCAAGAAAGGGGGGTGATGAAACCATAGTTAAATTTGGTCTAACCGTGTTGAAAAATCCCTGGCAGAATTACACTTCTACAAGACATGATCAACTCCTCTCTCCCATAGACTGCATAAAAATCTGTTATATACCAAACTATACTTATGCAGTCGTGATTTGATTACCAGGTCATGGTGAAGCACTAGTCATCCCGAGACTTTGTACTTGCAAAAGGCCCTAACTTTTCAAATAATCTTGCAGATATTTCAAGATTGTTTGCACCTTTAGTTTTATGTTGGAAGAAGCTGATAAATTCTTGCATCTCCCTTTTAAACCAGGATGATACAATTTAAAACATCAATTTCTGAATTGATAGGGTTTTCCTTATGGTACTTACATCCTTTATTCTAGGATTTCTGCAAAATGAACTCAAATTGGATGTAAGATCTGTTTTCATCTCTATATAGTTATTTTATATCCCAACTGTCCTCTTTCCAATTTTGAATAAAAATAAACCCAAAATATTTTTTCTTTCCAATTTTGAATAAAAATAAACCCAAAATATTTTATCTTTCCAATTTTGAATAAAAACAAACCCAACATATTTTATCTTTGATAAAGATTTCTTGAAACTTTACTACATGGCACAGAGCTCGTTATGTCCAGACAGTTACAGTTTATCTGGTCTTAATTTTCCTGTGTTTGTTTCCTGTTTTAACAGTTCTTGTTCAGAGATGGAAATTTGTGTCCAAGTAATTTCATTGCTGTTGTTTAGATGCTTATATCTTCTCAAATATTCCAACTTTCAGCAATGCTTCAGATTATTGCTTGCTAACTATAGAATTGCAATTTATTCTTTTGTGTGCTTTTGCATTCTCTTTGCTTGTCCTATAAATTTAACATGACCATTTACATCTGAGCTACTTTTTGTCCTTTAATTATCTGTTTTGGAGTTCAAATATGAGAGAATGCACACGAGAGAGAGGGATGGAAGGAGGGAGGGAGAGAGAAAGGGAGTGTCCAACACCTATAAAGTAACTTGTTGCAATTTGGTTGAGTGGAACAGGTGGCACAAAATGCGTATTCTGCAAAGATGGAAAAATGAAAGTAGAAACAGGGTTGGTTGATTGTCGTGTTTGTAAAGGTGCAGGTATATTTAAATTTCTTTACCAATGTGATTTATGATGTGTATGGGTAAATTATGGATTGTTCCATTAGTAATTTTGACTTTACTTTTTATTTCTCCCATTCTATCATCAAATTTGAAACTTATAATTGTACGGGTATCAGTAGGGTAACCTTTTCTCTTTTGAATATATTGAATGCCTAGGCTTGCTTCTTTATAATACACTGAATTCGATGTAGGATTTTCTTAGTAGATGTCGGTTTAACATAATGAATTAAAATCTCTCTGCTCTCTCTCTACATACTGAAGGTCATAATGTTTTCTCTTTGGAAAATGACTATTTTAATTCAAGAGAACTACAAAATATTTCAAGTCTGAAGGCTACCTAGATTAATTACACAAACTATTGTGTTTAGGGCAACAAAAAAAACCTTTTTTGATAAAGTTTGTAGAGGATTCCATGGATTATTATTTGAATATAACACAATGAAACTAATTTCCATGAAATAAATTTGTAGTTAACTAAGTGATAATTATACTAGTATTCTAAGCTGAAATATATTCGTATTTTTAACAAAGAACATACATAAAGAATAGCAGGAGTCAATGTCTCATTTAAGGGAACACAAACTAGATGGAAAAGATATACTTGTAGGCTTATAGCTAAGATGATGTTGCATGTTTGTTGACCTAAATGAGCATGCTGTTAGCAAAGTCAAAAAATTCCTTGTATTGGTCTGTCTTAAATAAAATAATATATACACTCACAAATAAGGCTGTAAGTTATTATGCTGTTCTGTTTGTTTTTCTTGTTGTGTATATTTTTCTGATTTGGTTGTGTATATTTGACACCCAGAAAAAGAGTCTGCTTGCCATAGGACAAGGGTTTGTGTATATTTTTCAAGCATGGAGCCGATTAATGATGTCAGTGGTTTAAAGGTCTGTTGAGCATGAAGTGCCTTTGGGGTTCATCCTAGAGTCGATGAATTTGAGATTTTGAGCAAATGGAAGCTAAGAGGAAACACATCCAGAGTCTATTGGGGAGTTTGAATTCCAGTCTGCAAGGTTAATTCAAGGTTCGTAGGAGGGTTGGGTGACAATGCTTCTAATGGTGCTGAGGAGTTGACTCTGGCATGGTAGTGTGCAATACTATTCAACCAGAACATTGTGATCTTGTATTTTGAGGATTGCCAAAAAGACGATAGGGGTGTTTGAATCACCATCATATCAAGGCAGAAGCAAATTAAAGTAAAGAAGAAGAATTGATTGAGATTGCCACTTTTGCTAATGGTACATTAGAGGTGTTAGGGGTGATTGGGTCGTTGATGGGGAATTACAGGCAGGGCACATGCCATACCTTTATGCTAAAAAAGGAGAGCATTGCAGGTTAACAATAGTACTATGTCAGGTTAAAAAAATATGTTGTTTATTTTTTGTACAAGCGGAATACAACAACATAAGACAAAGATATTAGAGAATGAAAGAAAAAACAGTAAGTTAGAAATGATGTTCAACTTGGGAGAGTATAAGATGAGCAGGCAAGTGAAAATCACCCCAAATCTAGTCATGGAATTTGAATCTGTAACCATGATATTGACGAGTGGACGATGCCTAATGTCTGTCCACCCATTCATGACTATGTTGCACCCACTTGTGATCTAGGTTTCTTTCATTTTCTCCATTAAAATATTAGTCTTGGAATAGTTCTTATCCAAGATTGTTGTCCTCAATTTAGTCTCCCTTGGTGGCACATATGATGGTCCCGCCCTTATTATCTTTGCCACAACTTCCATATAATAAGGGGAACAAGCCACATGGAATGGAATGCCATTGGAAAAATGGCATCATCTGCCTCATTCGTCAATTGCACATTGAATAAATTTGCTATTGGTTTGGAGCATCACTAGTCACCCTACGTTTCCCCTTAGACTCTACTGCCCTTGAACTAGGAAAAAATGGAATATGTGCATGTGGCTTTGCAAAGTAGTAGAAGTAGAACTCTAATGTTCCCTCCCCCTTAGTGGCAAAGAAATAGATGTAGGTGCATTTTCTTCACTACCACCCCATAATTTAGTTATCTCAGCCCTATATTTGAGGTTGTGTCAAATTTTCACATACTTTTACACCTTTGCTTGGGATATGAAGGAGGTGGGCATTAACTCTTGTAATGCTGCCCGAAAATTCAAGCTTAAAAAAGTGGCACTTCCACAACCTAGTGCCCCTAGACCCTAGGCTTTGTTTGTAACTTAGTTGCAAGTTTTTTTTGAAGGGGACTTAGGATTGAAGGGACCCTTAGCATGTTTTTGTAGCATTTTGGAAGGGAAACTAACATTTGCACTCCCAATGGAACTAGTGGCTTCAACACTATCTACTTTTGTACTTTCTTTAGTTGTATAATTGGATTTTGTTTCAACTTCTTCAACCTCTTCAAGTTCAACCTCACCCTCACTCATGCTATGAGAACTCATAGCGACGTTGCAATAAACGATATAAAATTTATAAGTATAATTTAAAAATTAAAATTGAAATCATGCATAATGAAAGGGATTAAGACACAAGGACTTTATTTTTTGTTTTTCTTACTTTAGGTTGCACAAAGCGTAGAAGCAGAGGATACACAAATCATAATCCTTTTTCTTAATTTTTGTCAAATAAGGATTTCACTTTTGTTTTTCTTCCTTTAGGTCGCATGAAGTGTAGAAGCAGAGGATACACAAAAGTTAAAATCCTAATTTGACAAAAGTTTAAACATCTAACAAATAGAATATTGCTGTTAGAAAATTAAAAAAAATAAAATTTGATCATTATTCATTTGTAAAACTAAAATAATGAATTTAAATTGAAATTTGCAATAATGTAAACTGTAAAGCTCTAAGTTAATCGCTGAATTTGTCAACTAAAATTAGTAATGACTAATTAGTTACTAGGTTGAACAATGAAAAAAAATAGTTAGAAAGGAAGCCTATCTTGAGGCTTGAATAATACTTTGATTCCTTTGATTCAATGGTGGATTGGCATCAGTCTCGTCTTGCTCTTCTTCTCACTATTCCTCAATCCTAATGCCTTCACTTGCAAATTTTTTTCACCGTCATAGCTTGCTGTTGCAACTTTCAACTTTGTTGTTAAAACTTTGGTGTGAGTTAGAATGACACTTAGATGCTTATTTGTAAGTGTTTAGGGTTTGGGTGTGGGCTTGTGACACACATTTCAAAAAAACATGTTTTTTTTTTTATTATGTTTTGCAACTTCCCTCCATGGGGGATGCTTGGGCATCTTTGGAATGTTTGGGAGACTTTTGGGAGTCCCTTGAACATATTGAGAATGTTTCAGAGCCCCTCAAAAGTCTCCAAAACAAGGGGATGTCTTGGAAATGTCTTTGAAACTTATGTGATGGCGGTGGGATGGTGGGAGGATGTCCCCTCCAATTTCTTGCATCTTGGGGATGTCCCTATCCTAGAAACGTGGGGATTTTGGATGGGAATGCATCCCCGCGGAATAATTCTATTAACAACAAATACTACCACTTGAAAACTCAACCTCATATTTGAATTATCTTTTACGATACACCAAAACTGGAACTTTCATCATAAAATAAAAGAAATTGGAAATCAAAACCCAACTAAATTAGAAATCTACAAACAACTAAAACATACAAACATTCAACACCAATGTGATGCTTGAGTGGAATCACCTTCACAAACAAGAGGGTTTTTGTCCTCTACTGGCTTGGAAACAAGGGTATTTGTCCTCTGATCACCTACACACCAAGGGTTCTTCTCCTTGGGAGAAAATATTTGAACACAAGGTCCAAGCTATTAGAGAAAAAAAATTAATGAAATATTCATAATGCCTTTTTCTCGAGCCAAGCACCTCCTTTTATAATCCCATATTTAGTAATTTAAGTCTCCTTCTTTAAGTGTCTAGAAAGATTTTTATAATTTAGCATTACATTAACCCTCTAGAAACACTTCTTTTTAATATTTCAATTGGCCTTTTTTTCCTAGCGATACTTTTATCATCACTTTAGGACCTCTTTAAAAAAAAAAACACTTTATTGGACCTTTCTTTTTAGTAATAAAATAACATTAAGTTTCCCTTTTTATAAAATAAAATCACTAGGACAATGTAAAATAATATTGTTATTATTTTCTTAGCTTAATTGAAAAAGGGGACATGACAAAGGTAATAAACAAAAGGAGATCATTTGGGAAAACTACCAAAGTGAGGCAAAATCCTTGAGTGTTTGTGTTTCGAGACAAATTTGAGGAGTGAACAAAAATGTCATCACTCTTATTGGGAGTACCAATGTAGAGTCTTAGAATGCTCATCGAG